>RJWM01016807.1:0-44500 GCA_004363535.1 Dasyprocta punctata
ATCCATGGAATTGTTATTACTGTGTCAACATTTCTTTTTTATCAAGTCCAAGGAAATTCAGTTATAATAGAAGCATTTACTACAGTTACATTTTCATCATAACTAACACAAGCTAATATTCTGTATAAAATTACTACCATGAATTAACTTTATGCCTGCAGAAAATGGGATTGTATGTAATTACTGATTTCCATTCACAATAAAAAAGCAAATTATCTCCACCAACATAAATGCACCATAAATTGTTTTGAGGCATAATGAAGAAATGAATTTCTGAAAGAAATATGGACCAAATCTGCCAAATTATTGTAAATGATAACCCCTTTAAAATTAGGGCATGTAATTGCAATTGGAAAATGTTATCCTGCTAATGGCTACATTATTATTTGGCTAGACCAATAATCTTCTTTGCTGATGCTCCATTTCTAGAGTATTGACAGGTTTTACACATTTTAAAATCAAAATGCCATTAGATGTGTATATAGAATGATCTGCTGTTTTCTGTATCAGATTTGTCATAATAGTGTCATACATGAATGTAATATAATGACTTTTTAATTGAAAGAAGATTATTTGGCAAATAAAAACAAACCAATTTTTCTTTGTATATTTCTAAGTTCGTTGACAATTTTTTGCTGAATATGCTTTCAATTCAAAAGATTTTATAATATATGGCCACTTGCCTTTAATCTTAATCAGTGCAAATAACCTTTACTACTTGACATTTTAAATCAAATAGAATAATCAGCCTTATTTCAGCATAGCTTTTTAAAACAATTATCTATTATATTTTGCATAAGAATGGAACATCTGCATCACAAAGTGTCACAGATAATAATGGTGTGATCCTTTTATTGTAAAGCTTTCACGCTATGGAATAGAAGGAATCATCCATGTTAGAGTCAATTCTATCTATCCAGTAGCACTCAATCAAAATGTTTTTAAAACCAAATTTCCAGCCCAAGGATACAGTTCAGTGGCACAGTGCCTGCCTGGCAAGTGCTAGGTCCTGCTTTCGATTCCCAGAAAAAAATAATAATAACTCCATTGAACCTAGAGTAACTAAATTTGAGGCTCCGTAAAAGAACTAGTAAGTGATTTCTCATCTACATTAAATGCTGATTTAACTTAGAGACATGGAGGCTAGGTCTCTTGCCACTTCACTAGGATTTCTCCAGCATGTGCTTCACTGACTGTGACTTCCAGTGTCCCTGTATCAGCACTGTCAGAAGTAAAACCACTATTCTAGTGCTTGCCCCCATATTGAAGAGAGTGAAAATAAGTACAAAACCATTCTCTCAAAATTGTAAATTATCAGAGCTTTGGAAAGCTGTTTTTTAAAAATGAAATATCAATTTCATCATGATGGGGTTAAAGTATGCTATTTTGGAACATTTTCTATTTAAGTTAAACTAATGGCCTTGAAAAAACAGCCTGTGCAAAACCACTCTGAACTGTGTTCTATTTTTTAAAAGTGAAACACAAAATTCTCATGTGAAAGATAACCTTCTTATACCAGAAGCAAAAGCAGTATCTTATCTTCATGCATTGGAAGTCCAGGCTGAGAAAACTATGTATCATACTTGAAGTAACACATCTTTTAAGCATCTCCATATAATTTAGTCACTTTCTCACAATTTACCATCCTTCACCCAGTTTATTATATTAGTAACCAGCTCTAATTTGGCTTTTCATTTGACAATTTAATTTTAAAACTTAGCCATGACCTTAAAAGGAGTACTACAGGTGTAATTTTTTGGCTCCTATAATGACAAAGAAATTAGACTAGATTTATTTATGAGTGCTAATTTAATTTTTTACAGACAAAAGAGAGACTGTGAAGGTTACTTACATATTATATTTTTCAAAAAGTTGAATTTTCTTCATACAAATATGAAAAAATGTCCCTAATGAATTAAGGCAGCAATTTTTTAGAATTCCTATTTTTATTTGCTTTAATTACTTCTTTCTTTAGAGGAAAAGGACTGAATTTACTAATGAGCTAAATTTTATGTACCAAATTTCTGTTTTACTTGAAGTCCCCACCCAAGCATCATTTAGAAAAGATTTATAAGGTTAAGATAACTAAATTAATAAAAACTTATTTTAAGCCACTTATTTTCACCTTTATCCTTCTCAAGACTTCTGGAAGATCTAAGAGTAAAATAAAATCATGGGAAATAACAACTAGCAATATAAACAAATTAATTGAGATTCACTTTACTTATCTGTGTAACATGTTTGAAATATAACTACCTCAGTGGAAAATCTGTAGAACTGACTTATCATATGAAAAATAACTGGTAGGCCTGTAGTCATTTTTCCAAAAACAGTCCTTGAGACCAGAATTTATAACTCAGATTTAGTTTTACACAAGTGAAAAACAGTCTGTTATGACTTGTATCTAGATGTCCCCCTCAGAAGCTCATGTGGTCGTAGGTAGGAAGTTTTGAAGGCAGCTGAATTGTGTTGTGTGATAATGGCATTAAGAATGCGATGCTGGGATTAAGGGTGTCATGCTGGGTTTAAAAGCCCTCCCCCTTGGTGTGGGTGGCATCAAAAAATAAGTAGTCTGGATGGGCTTTACTCTTTCATTGCTTTGCTACCTTCCACTTGTCCTACTTTGCCATGAACTCTTTCTCCTCTGTGATACCTCTCTGGCATGCTACCTTGCCTTGGAGACAGCTGAATATGAACTCAAACCACTACGAACTGTGAATTGAAATAATCCTTTCCTCCTTTAACTTTGGGTGTCTGGTATTTAGTCTCACTAGTGAGAAAATTAAGACACTCTCAATCATAAAACAAAGTATAGATATCAATTCCAGTATAGACTAGAATTGATGTGTAATATTATTTTTATGAGAATTTATGCTATGAATAAATTAGTTTTATGTTTTCCAGTATTTTGTCTGATTAAAAACATATGTGCTGTCCTGGCCACAGTACCCAGAGTGTCCAGTGCAGGCTCCTCACAAGGAATGCAGGTCCTGCCCTGGATGCAGTCCCATGGGAATGGGGACACAGTAGAGACTGCTGATGATAAAGCTTGTTAGGCTCCTTGAATGATATTTTCAATTTTAGTGCAAAGACTGGGAGTGTCAATAAAGATGTAAAATCACACACACACACACACGTCATATATGAAACAGAGATAAAAAATACATCAATGCATAATGTGTGTAACAACGAATT
This sequence comes from Dasyprocta punctata, assembly GCA_004363535.1. Taxonomy (NCBI): domain Eukaryota; kingdom Metazoa; phylum Chordata; class Mammalia; order Rodentia; family Dasyproctidae; genus Dasyprocta; species Dasyprocta punctata. The sequence goes on from RJWM01016807.1 coordinate 3,196, forward strand.
TAGTTGCTTTTAAATATGCTATAAACATCGATAACACGGTTTATAGCTAGCTCATTGGGAACCACCTTCATTAAATACTTTGCAATAGACCTCAGTATGGGACCTCTTTTTGTAAGGCATCTTTGACTTTGCCTTGATCAAGAACTTAAAGATATGGAAACTGCGTGTGCATCAATTTTAAGTCAACAATAGGGCCAACATTCAAAATAATCTCAATAAGCTACAATGAAGAAAAAAAAAGCAGGAATAAATTTAACACACATGTTACCTTGCTTTTGTATCTGATAAGATTCCTAATTAGTATTCATGAATGTCACCCAGAAAACCTGCTTTTTGACATTACTTTACATGAAGTCTGGAAATGTTGGTTATATCGAACTGATCTCTAAGTAGCATGGCAATAAGCCAAGCTAGAATATACAGAACGCACATATGCCTATCAACTTTCCAACACAACTACATGATGAGAAAGAGGCTTGTGAACTGGATTCCAAATCCTAACTCCACTATTTACTATCCATGGGAAATTATTTGAATTAATTTTTCTAATTTCTTAACTAGAAGATTGAGGATTGGAATATCTAAGCCATAAGATTTTGTTAAAAGTGAAGGTAAGAACCTCATTTCTCTTGGGACTTATCTGTGCATCTCATCATTAGGCATCATGAATGACCTAAAAATATTTGATTATATTGGTTTTCTTACAAGTAAAAATAAAATTACCAAGAAAATGAATACAAACAACCAATGTCCTACTGCCAGTATAGTTGTGTTTAGAGCTAAAATATGACATCTAAGCATACAGTTCATTTAGTGATGGATAAAAACTGTTCATTCTGAAAAAGACAAATACAGAACTATTTTTTTTACAGTTTCTGCATATTGATAATTGTATTGGTTTGATTCTGTGTCCCTGCCAAGGCCTCATGTAATTTGGATGGGACTGAGTCTGGTGTTTGTGATTGGTTTGTTGTCTAGCACTGGAATTGGTGATGTGAGTGCTGCACCCGCCCAGGAGTGGAACTGACATACAGGGTAAGGGTGGGAAGAAGGCTTTCACTTTTGGTCACTGGTTTCCCTTGCTGTTTGGCAGCTGCCATGAATGGCTGCCTGCCACACCATGCTGCCTTGGAGCCAACTCAATATGGACTGAAACACCAAGAATTGTAAAAAATAAACCTTTCCTTCCTTCATTTTGGGCATTAGACATTTTGTCTTAGAATGAGTAAAAAGTAACTAAGACAGAATTTGGTAACCGTGGAGTTGGGTCATTGCTGTGATTAAACCTGCCATGTGGCTCAAGAGCCTTTGGAAATGGTTTGTGGCAAGAGTTTGGAAAGGTTCAGAGATGTCACCTGAGTGCATAGAGCTAGAATAGCTTAGGCTGTTTTGTGGGAGAGATTCTGGTCAGAGCTCAGAAGATCAATAGAAAACCAGCCGGTAAAGACTAGGCTCAGGAGGTTTCTGCTGGGAAAAAGGACTGCATGGGTTGTTGGACTCCACATGATGTGTGTTACAGCTTGACAGAAAGTTTGTTTGCATTTTGTTCATGTCCAAAAGCTTTGCCTAAGACTGAGTGAAGGGCAGAGGATGATTATTCTAGCAAAAGAAATTTCAAGGCAGCCAAATGTTGAAGCAGTGGCCTGGCTATTGTTGGGGTTTTAGTCAGATTTATGTTGCAAATCAAGAGCAAAGAGCCCAGCATGGTGATGTAAAATGTTGTGAGTTTGTCCAGAAAGCTGTGAGTTATAAAGATAGAGCTGAGACCTACCTTGATTGCTGAGAAGGAACAAAGAAATAAAAAGATGGCTTGGGGCCATTGTGGGTAGGTGCCAGTCTCCACCTTTTGCAGCCTCAAGCCAGCAAAGATGAAAGAGTTTGCTTAGAGGAGAAAGCCACAGAGCACCATGTTTCAGAGTGGTGACAGAGGCCACAGGAGGTTTCAAAATGGTGGTGTCTGCACCAGGTTTCAAAATGGCAGTGGCCACACTATATTCCAGAATGGTGGTGGCATAGAGAAGTTTTTCCTCACAATCAGGTTCAGAGAGCTCAGCAATCCAGGCAGTCAACACCTACCACAAAGAGAGAGGAAAGCCTGGCTACTGCTCCAACTGGCAGCAGACTTTAGTGGAATCCATGTGGCACTGGTTTTAAGTGCAAGGAAAATGTGCAGCTTCCACCCCTACTGCAGAGGGCGATATGTAAAGGTGTAAGGGTGAAGCCAAGGGTACAATGGAAAATCCAAAGGTTTGAAAAAGCCAGAAACATGGATTGTCTAAGAAAAACTGTGAGAACCAAGCAGAATTGGTTTAAGAGAGAAGCTATGAAGGTTAAAAACCCTGGAAGTGCCACAGGAGTGGAATCATTCAAGTCTTTTGGACCTTGCAACCAGATTGCTTCAAATACTGAGCATAGAACTTCAGGACTTAATGTTTGCCCTGCTGGATTTTGGACTTTCTTTGGTTCCAATGCTTTGTATTCCCCTGTTTGTAACTTTTGGGATGGTAATGTTTATCTTGTGCCTTTGCATTTTGGAAGTGTTTAACTTGTTTTCATTTGTACAGGGTGTTATAACTGAGAGTTTGCCATAGATCTTGGAGGAGATTTGGGACTTGGACTTTTCAGCAATGCAGACACTGCTAGTACTGTGGTAACTCTTGGAAATGGACTAAATGTCTTTTGTATAAAGGGTATACATGAATCCTTTGGGAGCCTGGGATGGAATGTATTGGTTTGATCCTGTGTCCCCCCAAAGCCTCATGTAATTTGGATGGGGCTGAGTCTAGTGTTTGGGATTGGTTTGTTGTCTAGTGCTGCGATTGGTGATGCGAGTGCTGCACCCACCCAGGAGTGGAACTGAAATATAGGGTAAGAGCGGGAGGAAGGCTTTCACTCTTGCTCTCTGGTTTGCCTTGCTGCTTGGTGGCTGCCATGAATGGCTGCCCCCACACACACCATGCTACCTTGAAGCCAATTCGATATGGACTGAAACCCCAAGAACTGTAAGAAACAAACCTTTCCTTCCTTCATTTTGGGGATCAGGTATTTTGTCTCAGCAATGAGTAAAAAGTAACCAAGACAATAATTCTTCAAATTCTTGTCTTCTGCTTCCCAATTCTTTGTATGTGTTATCATTCTAATCTCTGAGGCAGCATTTTTGGCTTACTCTAAAGATTTTTGTGTATTTACTTAGCAATTAGAGTTTTCCAATAATTCTATGCTGCACCTAATGATGGGTATAGGTCTTCATGACTGCCCATTTTCATGAAACAGACTTCTCTAATTCATTTCAAAAAGGAAAAAAATCTATTTCCCTTGAAAATATGCCAGTGATTTTTTTGATGGATGACATTGAAGAGTTGCAAAGAAATATTTACTGTCACTGTTTTCTTTGCAAATTGAAATTTCATTCTGTGTGCATGTTCTCCTTACAGCCCTATGTCAGGAATCTCTGACACAGAACAAATGAGAGAAACACATATCACACACAATTCAAACATATATGCAACACACAAACCCAGCGTGCACACACCACACACATACACATGATACTCACACAGTTAAAGGAAATTTGGGAGATGAGAAATCTTTCATGGCAGAAGTAACACAGAGGTGATTAGTATACTAGAAAAATGATACAGGAGAAAGAACAGGCAACAAAAATTAATGTCATTTTCTGAGAGGACAAGTGGCAAAAGAAATAAATACATTAATATCCACTGCATTCCACAGAGAATGTGTTAAGCATATGATCCATAATTTCTAGTTTAAGTCTTCAACTGTACTGAAAATAGGTATTACTATCCTTATATAAAAAAGGAACCAAGTCTTTGGAGAATTTAACTAACATGATTAAGTCAAAGCTAAAGAAGAGTATAGCTGGAATTCAAACCTAAGTTTATCTGACTTCAAAGCTCAAGCTTATTTTCTGATACCAGGTCTTATCCCATCACCCAGCTTCAATACCTTGTCACTGGAGACCTAAGATTTGTAATTTGTTAGTATTCTTCTTCTCAGTTTCATTTCAGTCCTGCTCTCTAACCTCACATTTTATTAGAAGCTCTCTTTAGATTTGAAAACAAGCTTGAACCCCATCATTTTTATTTTGTCTTCATCTTTCTCAATACTCATGCAAGTTTGGAAAGTGATCAGTATTTGCCATCAGTTTCTATTGTTTAATTTCTTTGCAAATGCGTTAGTTCTAGTTAGCTTTAACTAAGTTACCAGGAAACTATAATCTTTTACTGCTGCTTCATACACAAACAAAATACGGACAATTCTGCAGATTTTATGAGGACTTTGAAGACTAAGAAATTATTTTAAAATAAGAAAACAGGTACCCACCATGATCAACATGAACAACATGCTGTCTGTCCCCAAAGATAAGAAAGAGCTGTTGGGGTGTAATGTTGAAGCGAACAGTCATCGATATGCTAAGGAAAGATAGATACTATATGTACATAAAACATACAGAACAGTGGAGACTCAGTAATGCATCAGAATCTAAAAAGTTTAGCTCTCTGTTTCCTCTTTTAAAAATAATGCAGAGTAAAAGTTCGCAGTAAATTTTAATTTCTATCCTAATTTGTTTGGTAACTACAAACAAAATAGACTTTAAATTCAGATTTATATTTTTATAACTCCTGTTAGTAAAAATACCTGTGGGTAACAGTGATAGTTGCATTCTTGAATGGAGTAAGTCTTTTCTCTAGAGAAATACAGCTATTTGTGAAGTCTGCTTGCAATAAAATTCAACTTTAAAACCAGAGAAAAATTTCCATTTTGATTGTTACTTATTTAATTTTAGCAGAAATGTAATACATTGATATAAAAAGGCAATAATTACATAGAGATACAAAATGCAAGACTTTCTATTTCATGTAAAATCTGAAATTTTTTATTTTGCTAATGATAATTTTAAAGAAATACAGCGATATTTTCCTGCCAGTGCATGTGTAAGTTCTAAGATATCAGTAAGCTTCACTTTGATGCATAGCATAATTTCACTAAGATATATTTCCAAGCATTTTTGTTGACATTCTAATATGATGAATAGTAGTGCCAATACAAAAGTGACAGCCATTTAGTCTTTTCCAAATTTAAGGTATTGAAATCTTTCTTAAAATTTTGTCTTTATTAAACACCAACTATGGATGTAAGATTTAGTAGTCTGTGAATGTAAAGAGTAAGTAGTAGACATAACTGCCCACTTGTAGCAACTAGAATGTTGCAACATAGTAATGGAAGCATGTCTGTCACCTCCTATATATCAGTGCTGCTCTCATCTATTTAAAAACTTCTAATTTAATATTCATAATAACTAGAGTAAAAAACAACTGGGTCTTGAATATGTCCTCTCTTCTATTTGGTAGTTTCAAGACCACTTTTCTCCTCTGCTTGCAGCCCACAAACAAGGAATGAATAACACAAAGAGCACTGTCAACGTGCTACTGGTTAGACATGGCAACCTATGGGCAAAAACACCAAGCTGGAGCCAAATAATGTTAGGAAGGGTTACAATGACAAATCAGTGCTCAATAATAATGAAAGTCTCAGTAGAATTTTTCTGACCTCTTTTTTTGTTTACTAAACTATTGCTGTTTTTCCTAAAATGATAATTCAGAAAGAAGGAAGGTAAGACAGTTTCTCTCTCTATCTCTCTCTGTCTTTCTTTCTCTCCCTCTCTCCCTCTCTCCTTCTCTTCTTCTCTTCTTCTGTCTGCCTGTATGAAGGACAGAAGATATTTCCAGCTCCATCAAAGGGAAATCCCAATGAACAGGAATGGCTGATTGACTTCTTCAGAGACAGTCAGGAAAGAATGGGTCCTGGGAAGGAAGACCTCTAGGAGTGAGAGACAGAGAGGGGAAGAGTAGGAGAGCTGAGTTGGTGAGTTATGAATAACTGATAGGTGACCCGTGGTGATACAGCATGGGCTTTTGCTATACTGCTCTGAAGGCACTGCAGAATTAAATGGGATGATGTACAACTCTGCTATTGCTGAAGTTTACAACTGCTTCAAGTGCTAGTCTCACATTTTATATTTTACACATATTAGATTAAAACTTTAATCCTCACAACTACTCTAGACAGTAAATACTCTTATAAACCCAATTTCACAGATAAGCACAGATAAGGAGTACTTTTCAAAATGGTTAAGTCAGCTGTTAAATATATCTCCAGTAAGAATCTAAATCATGTAGGATTCACAGCCAGGCCCAGATGAATTTAGATTCACACTTCTATACCAACATATAAGCATAGAGAATTTCATAAATCTCTCTTGTAGGAGAGAGGGAGAGGGAGAGAGAGGGAGAGAGACGGAGGGGTAGGGGAGGGAGAAAGAGAGACAGTAAGAATATATTTAGTAGCCTGAATATCCTCTGTATGGGATAAGGAGATGAGATAGGATGAGATAGGTAAAGTCTGCTGGCCTGCTGATATACAAGTAGCTTAAGGTCACTAGGGTATCTGAGTTACTCTGCATGACATCACTGTTAATAGAACTGAAGACAAATATCTCTGTACATTGGGACAGGAGAGACACAATATTTGCTATAGTTAATTCTGTATGGGTAAAAGAAAATGCCTCTTCCCACTTAGGGCAGAATTTCTACAAAGCTCTTCCAATCACAACTATCCAAAGCATACATTCTTTTCAGAATAGGCAAGCAAGTAATAATATTAGGTAACTTTGGTCGTTTTACAGAAGACAGAAGACAAAACATTCAGAATACATAGGTGACTGTCATATGGAAACAGAACTAGTAAGCAGATTAGTTAACACAGATGTGACTCATTTAGAGACAGTGTTCTTTACACTGTGCTTTTGTATGTGACTACACCAATAAGGAGCACAATTACAAATGAATTGTGGCTATTACTATAAGCAACTGTTATTACATATATTTTATATAATATATATTAAAATCTTGCTGCGAAAATTATTCTTTCCTGGGGTAAGCATTGTAACATTCATATAATTAATGAATAGAGAAAAACTAATTCTTGACATAATTTCTAACAGCGTTTCCTGATTGGCAGCCTTCCCTTGAAGGTTGACTAGAATGGAATAAACGCTAATGGTGGGAAATGATTTAGTCCACCAATCATGTGATTTGAAAAAATGAACCTGAGAAATACGTAGCTCACAAATATTAAAAGATGACCCACCCTTTTGGGAACAGGTAACACTGAAACCTTTAAGTAAGAGGGTTTTTGTCCCCCCTACAAGCTCTCACATTAGGTGAGTTATGGAAGACACAAAAAGATGTTTTTCTGAAGAAGTTATTAAAGTCAGCTGAAGAAGCAGCACTGACATTTGCAATATTTACTTAAAATTAATAAAGCACTCTCATTTTCTGGGATTAAGGAGCCTAATGTATTTTATGGGGTTATCATCACATTAATATTAATGACTACTATTCAATCTCTCATCAAAAAGAAAGATGGGGTCTACTCTCCCCATGTGGATTTTGTTTCCTTCCATAATTTTTTCACACAAAATAAGGAACATTTTCTTCTACTTAAAGAAAAAAAAAACACTTAAAAAAAAACCTGAACTGTAAAAGAGGTAATTTATGAGTGACAGATTGTAGGATAAAACACCATAATCAGTGAAAATGTATTATTTAGGGAAAGTAAATTCCTTCAGTTTCTGGTGGCTGCTCTAATCATCTGAGTAAAATAAAGTATGCAAATGCTTGCTCTAGAGTTGACAAGAATGTCACTTTCCCTTATCGGACACAGTGCTTTATCACAATGCAGTCAAAAGAAAGGAGGAAATGAGGTGGAAAATATTATTATAGGATTTTTAGGGTACTTTGATAGAAACTAGAGACAGCTGTTAAAACTACCGTATTTAAGAGCGAATGTGAGTAATGAACCGTTAAGTGAAATATGTAAGGCTGGGAAAAATTTCTGGCAATACATATGCTCCCACATAAATTTTACTTACCTATAATGATATTAAGGAGTAGGCTGAAGCTGCGTGAAGACACTGAGCAGGCAGTCAGCTTCACCACCTTGTTTATACATCAGCAGTACTTTCTGAAGAGTTGCAGGACTCTCTGATGTCATGTAGCAGTGACTATGTAGTCTACTTGCTCTCCTCTTTCCAGTCTTCACCTTTCTCTCACTCTGTCTCCTCTCCCTGTTTGCATTGGCTGCTAGGGAGCACAGAATGTGATATTCTGAGCAAGTGGCTCAATTCTACTTTCTCAGACACTTTTTCATTAGTAACATTTGTCTGCATATTTTTCTTCACATGCTTTTATACCATTTGTAGTCATAAGCAAATGATTTTGTCAAAATGGTTTCAAGTACCTTTTAGAGAGACAGATTGTTGATTCCAAACAAACATGAAACAGGTACAAACATTCACAGTTAATTTCAAAGAACACAGTAGCCTGGCCTGATTCTTTTACCTTTGCTTATTTTATTCTCATTGCTGAATTTACCAGGGTAATGGCAACAGTGAGAAGGTGTTATGTTGTGTGGGAAATCATTGCTAACAATGTTTTGGGGCAAATACATGAGTAGCAACATGAATTGTATTGATTATTATTGCACCAATTTTTCTGCTAAAGCTTTATTATTTTGCTGTCATTGTCAGGGAAAAATAACATTTCTATTTATTACAAAAATGTGCCTATCATTTGGCTAAGTGTTTTTCTCCCTAGACAATATTTTGAGCTTGGTGTGGAATAAATATTTAATAATTCAATCCCATTGAATTGGAAGTATTTTTTTTGATTTGTAATATCCTCTCTTTTGATGTGCTTTACTATAAATGAATATTAGTGTTTCCATCTGTTTAAATGTTGTTCTTTCACTTCTGAATAGCTTTCTTGTTGTAAATATTTGTTGAGAGAGTAGAAGATAAAGACATTACCAAAAGGTATGCAGAGCCAAAGAAGAGAGTAAGACAGAGGAGAAAATAAAAACAGCAATGCAAGTACAGAATTTTTAAGGCTGATGAGAGTACCCATAAGGAAAAGTATCCCTGAAGCCACTGCTGGGTTCTATACATGAAGAAAATGAGGTTAGAAATAAAACTCAACCTATTATTCTCAAACACACAACACCCTCGACTGGCAGTTAGCAAGTCTTTCTTCCTTCAGAGAATTCTGAGGACAGGCAAACACTACACCTTTGGTCTGAACTGTGAATAAAATGTGGCCCAGCAGTGTTCAAACCGTTAGTGATTGAACCAAGAAGAATCTAGAAAGAAATGTCACTTCCAAATCAGAAGCATGCCTCTGTCTTGCAGGAGTCAGAGACCTGAACATTCCACTGGGGTGGGCTGTCACTTGCTCCTAAAAACAATTTTAGTTACACAAATGTGAAGGCAGACAGTCCTCATGCCAGAAGCCCTTATCTATGGCAAGTTCAGCTTTTTTCTGTTACCCATTGCTATCAACAAAATTTGTGAGGAAGTGTATGTCTGCGGTTTATATAAATATCATAAGAAAGTAATTTTGGATATATATATACATATATATGATGATATGTTTTTATGATGATCATCAATTGATTTTCTAAATCTGATAATATTGGTGTATTTGAGGATAAACTTAAATATCATTACAAATATATAGAGTAGTAGTTGCCCTGGGTATTCAATCATTCTAATTTTTGTTCATTCAATTGAAATTTTCCTTTGTGATGCTATCATCATCATTATTTTAAGAAGATAGATTAGAAGAAGCAAATGCCAAGATTTCAAAATCAGGATTTTGTTACTTTTTAGCACTTTTAGCTTTTAGTCACAAGTTCAGTACCCGAACTAGTTCAAGAGTTGGCCCAAGTGATCACCCCCAAGGTCTTGATAGAGTCTCATAACTTGTTCTTTCAAGGGCGAAGGGTTTTTCTAAATTGATATTCTTGAAATTGAGGTCTATGCAAAACATGTAGAATTTTATTACAATGCAAAATTTGATTTATTAATCTTGTAATGGGACTTGAAATTTTGCATTTCCAGGAAGCTAGCAGGCTGCCTATGTGATAGCCCCCACATTGATCAGCAAGTTTCTTAGTTTATTTTAGTCCAAACGTAATTCTTGTTTATCTCTAATGTCATTGAAAGCACATTGCATTTTACTACTAAGACAAATATCACTGAATTCACAAGAAAAACTCCATGCTACATATTCAGTAAACTGTGGAAGGACACATTGGTTATTGATGAAAGAAGAGTTTTAGGAGGGTTTCTATTAACACCTTTGTAAAACTCTTGAAAGAATGGTTTTTCATGCACTTATCTTTATATAGTTTATAACTTTCCCTCTTTCTAAACTCTTGCATGCTTTCTTTCAATTCTTGTGTTTATGTTTTGTCTCATAATTCCTCCTTTTATTTTTTTTTTTGAAAAATTTAACTTTCATCCATTGTATTTCAATCTTCATTTTGAGGTTTTGGGACCAATTATGTCCTATTCATGAGAAAATATCTACACAACTTCCACTCTTCTGCTTATGGCAAGAATTTTTCGACCAATCTGTTTTAGTCACCTATCAGATGATTACTTTTGTCTTACATGGAAAGAAGAGGAAAGCACAGAAAAATTGGAGAAGTAGTTGGTGGTAACACAAGAGACTTCCTAGCAATTTGTGTCAGGACTGCCAGTTAGCAGCCTCCTTGTTTAGGGACATATCATAACCAGACTACCTCTGTATTGCTACAGAACCATGTGCTTGAGAATTTACCCCATGAAAGCAATACCTTACCAATGGTTTCTCTTATAGAATCTAATCTTACAATCTGTCAAATAGTATGCAAAATACCACAAAAGCATAAACTAGAAAGTATATTTATAAACTTAATCTGTATAGCCTTGCAAGAAGCAGATTAGAAGAATTAAATGTTTAAAAAGTCATTTTCACATTTCACTTTTCTACACTAAGCCAGTTAATATATTGTGAAACCCTCAATTGACAAAATGAATATATTCTTTTCCTAGCAAATTCTTTTTGTTTGACAATAGATGTCTCCATTCATATTTGTGTATCTACATACATGTGTATTCACTTTGACTTATTGCTGTAATTTTCAGGAAGTATATGCACACTCATACACACAAGAACTCACATACAAGCCTTTATATTCCATGGGTTAAGCTTTCAGTACAAAAAATCATGATAGGAAATTTATTAATTTCCTGTCCAGCAAATATTTATTTAGCTAAAAATAGAATAAAGTAAAGAAAAAATATTTAGTAAAAAAAAAAAGAGCTGGAATATACTGTCTCCATATAACAGAAAATAAACAATACCATAAGGAAATGAGAGTTGAATCAGTCAGATCAACAACTTTTCACAAGTAAGACTGAGGGGCCTTCTTTTTGGGCCAGTTTCCTGGTAGAACTGTGACTGATGATTGATCTGTCCTGCCCATCAAATACCTTCATCTATCATCAGAATCCTTAAAATTCTCCCAAATGTATCTTGCTCTCCACTCTTTCAGTAATGTGTTATATACTTTCTATTTTTCTTAGATACATTCTTAAAATCTCTTTTTTATTTTTAATGTTTTTATTTAAGAGAAAAAAGACACAGAAAAGAAAAACAAAAAGCAAAAGAGACAAATAAACAACAACAATAAATCCAATACAATAATATTATAGGTTTACAAAACGAGATGATAGGAGTTTGACAATGGTTGTAATATTGCATATTGTTACCTTCAAAAGTGTTATTTAGATTAACAGGTATAGACATGTCAAATTGATCTAATCACATGAACATTAACTGTTCTTTTTCAATAACTAATGCATTTAGTAGTATAGTCATTTTAACAATCTTATGCATACATATATACAAATTCATGTCTTTTTCCTTTTGCCTTCCTTCTTTCCTCTTTTTCCGTTATAATACCTTTTGTTATCTTCAAAGTAATATATATTATGCCTGATGCCCATACCATCAGGCATAATATAATCAAACAAAATAGTACAGAATAAAACCAATAAAAACAAAACAATGGAAGCAATACAGGACTGCAAAACAATAGTAAAACAACACTAGTTACCATAATGCCTCTTGTTATCTTCTAAGCAGTTGCCAATATCATCAGTCATAATACAATCAAACAAATCAAAGTATAATAAAATCACTCCAAAAAAAAAACAATGAAAGTAATACAGAACTTCAAAACAAGGTGATCAGATTTCAATAATGGCTATTATAATGTATTTTGTTATCTTTGAAATAGCTGTCCATGCCATCAAATATAATAAAATTAGACAAACCAAAATAGAATAAAACCAAACTAAACAAAACAATGAAAACAATACAGGATTCAAGTCATAATAATATATTAACAATGGCCACTGCTTTCCCTTTTTAGACACTTCCTCCCCTTTCACTTTTACAATATGTATTGTGTATTTGGAATCCTACTAACTCCTTTAGTATTTTTGTACTAGGGAGATAACATGATGTTCACCCATTTGACTCTGGATCATTTCATCCATGGACATGATCTTAAGTTGCATCCATTTACCTACAAGAGCCTCGAGGTTATATTTCTTTGTAGCTTTATTCATTGGATAAAAATGCCATGTCTTTCTTGCCCACTATGCAGTTAATGGGCAAGCTACCCCCACTTTTTTCTGGTTCCCTGTCACATACAGCATTGTTCTCTCTTCTTTGACTTTTAGTTTATGAACCCCCTTTAGAGTTTAACGAGCTTCCTGTATAAAGCATATTGATGGATCCTGTCTCCTGATTCACCCTGCCTGTGTTTCTCCTTATTGATGAATTGAGGCCATCTATGTTAATGGTTAAGGCCAACATGCCCTGCCTCATCTCTGCCATGCTATTTTCCTGCCATTGGCTGCCTACTTTTCCTCTCCATTCAATTGTCTGCCCCACTCAGTAATACCCCTCTGCCACTATTTCTGGGGCTGTGATCTTTTTTATATCTCTCTAGAATGTCCTTCAGTATTCATAGAATTGGTTTGGTGGTCATGAATTCCTTCAGTTGTTCTTTGTCATGGAAGTATCTTATTTCTCGGTTAATTTTGAAAGATAGTTTTGCAGGGTACATCAATCTGGGTTGGAAGTTGTTTTCTTTCAGGACTTAAAATGCTTCACTCCAAGCTCTTCTTGATCTGATGGTTTGTGTTGAGAAGTCTGTTGTGATTCTGATGGGTCTTCCTTTATAGGTGATCTGTTTATTTTCTCTAACAGCTTTTAATATTCTGTTTTTGTGTTGAATTTCTGAGATCTTGATTATTATATGTGTGGGTGTAGATTTATTTTGGTTATGGCTAGCTAGAGTTCTATATGCTTCACTTATCTGAAAGTCACTTTCTTTTACCATGCTTGAGAAGTTTTCTGATACAATTTCTGTAAATAGACTTTTAATGTCATTTGTATTGACCCCTGCTTTTTCACTCACACCTTTTATTCTTAAGATAAGTTTCTTTGAGTTGTCTTGCAGCCATTGAATTGTTACTTCCAGGTTCCTAGTTATTTTTGAGAGATCTTTCCTTTCACGATCACAAGCTGCAAACCTGTCTTCAAAGTTTGAAAGTCTTTCTTCAGTTTCTTTCAAGTGGTTTTGCCAGCTTTCAATGGAGTTTTTAATTTCCTGGATATCTCTCTGAATCTGTTTCATGTATTCTAAATCATTTTTGTATTTTTCATTCAAGGTTTCCCTCATTTTCCTATGCTCTTCCATTTTTTTTTATTTATGTCTTCTTTAGAGATGCCTAACAATTCCTTTATTATGTTTTTCATTTCTTCTTTTACATGAGCTAGTATTTCTGTTCTAATTTCTTTTATAGCCTCATGAAGTTGTTTCTTTACTTCAGTTGACATCACCTCAGATACTTCAGTTGTGTGACTCTCAATCTCTTTCATGTTTGCATCTCCTGGACTTGCTCTGCTTGGATTGGAGGCCAGAGACTGCCTTTTGCTTCTTCATATTGACATATTCCTGGATTCTTTTGGACAAATGGGTACTCGGGTCCCAGGCACTTCCTGCACTGGCTACAATTTCTCTGAAGTAAGACTGTTTGGTTCTTTTAGCCAGTGCTGATTATGGATATCTGATGGTGGCCATTGGGTGAACTGGTGCAGGGCTGTCTGCTGTATTGGCTCCCTGATGGCTGGTGGAGTGCACAAGGGCAGGGCTGGCCACCACCTGCAAACCTGGGCTGATCTCCAGCAGATCCTCCAATACTACCCCTGGAGCATGTGTGGGGCTGCTGCCTCCAGACCAAGCTGGTTACCCACAGGGACTCTCCAAGATGGTCCCTAGACTGCGTGCCGGGGCAGGGCTCAGTCTGAGTAATTTCCATGGGTCTGCACAGCTAGGAGCTGTTGGACAAAGCTGGGAGCAGTTCTGGTTCTGGGCTTAACCGGCCTGACTCCAAAATTGTTCCCAGGCAATTACTCCCTCCCATGGGAGTACTAAGTCCTCTGTACTCACTGCCAGTTGTTCAGTCTTTTAGGTCTGCTGTCCCTGTCCACTGCCACTCTCCTCCAATGCTGCCTCTCTCCACAGAAGCCTCCAGGGTCCCTGCTGCCACATCGCCTTGATTGTGTGTCCCCAGGTTCCAGTAGCTCCTCTGGCACAGCGGGTCCAGCTCTGAGCAGAGGTGCCACCAGCTACCACCTCCATCTTCATTTAAGTTTTTCTTTTACTCTTTCTGTGGGCTTCAATTCTCACTTCAGATTCTTCCTGGGTCCAGGGGACCCACTTCCTTCCTTCTTGTCTTCCCCATGATGCTGTATTCCAGCATCTGGACTGTACCTCTCAAAGAGGCTGTTTACTCCGCTGCTTACTGTTCTACCATCTTCCCAGAAGTTGCCACCCTCTTAAAATCTTGTGATGACTGAAAAGTCTACTTTCTACCAATGATGCTTTCTGGTCATCCTTGGTCATCCATTAGAACCATGAGTAGGAGCTGGCATAAATTCCTATTGTGAGCGTATCTTGTTTTGGTGAAAACATATTTTTAGTGTGCTTTTGGAAAACATCATAATAAAAATGACAAGAGATCATGTCAATACTTTCCTACTCATCCAATATGCTATGGCAAAATGCTATCACTCTGAAATAGGAATAGAATATCTAAAATATATTAAATAATTATAATTCAGTTATTCCTTACAAAAAAAACAAGCAAATGCATAATCACTTCCCTATGTTTCTTTGTATTTCTTAAATTAATGAAATAAGTTAAAAGAAGTCAAAGAGGTGAACAGTCATTGTATGTTGTATTTAGTACAAGACAGAGTGAAATAGTCGACTGACTAATATTTTTATTACAGTGGTTGTTATGATTACAGATTTAAAAATTTTTTTCAATAAAGCTTTCATTTATGGAATACCTCCCCTATTTTAAAGCTATAGGATTTTCGTGAATCATCTGAAGTACCCTTAGCTGGGTTTTATTATTCCTATACAGTGGATGACAGACTTTAAGATCAGAGAAGTCAAGTAGCTTTTCCATATCTAACAGCTTGTTAGTGCAAGGTTTTGGAGTCAGACAGATAGATATTTGCTCGTATAAAAATTTCATGTCCCATTCATAAGATTTCTATTTGGGTGGACTACATGCCAGAATGTGCCTTGCTGTTTTATGCTGTTTATGCACCTGTGTGAGTGTGTGTGTGTGCGTGTGTGTGTGTGCATCCATGGATAACTTTTGAAATCTAGCAACAACATAAAAAACTCTGTTTCCAATAAATGTCCTTTTCTACAGTTTAGGCATAGATTTCATTATACTTTGCACAGATGCCTTTTCTCCATCCAAATTATTTTTTTATTTTTTATTGATATGTGATTATAGTTTATAATACATAAATTACATTCATCTTGGGAAGTAAGTACAGGCACATAACACATCTTCATCCTTTTTATTCATTGCCCTTCTGCTCCCCTCTCTTCTCCTCCCCGTGTGTTTTGTACCCCTTCATATATATTCATATATATATATATATATATATATTTGTGCATGTTTGAAGGAATCATGCTCACATTTCTTGTAGGGAATTGGTGCATGCACATAACACCTAGAATTGCTTTTTTTAAAAAAGAATTTGTTCTATAATCACAGATAAAATTATTCTCATCATTTTGAATGAATGATTTTATTCATCATCTTCATTTCTACCTTTATTGGTATAATAATTTGATATCATTTTCAACAGTCTTATCACTTTGAATGTCACCTGAGATTTAGTGTTCTAATATTGTTCATTAACAACTGCAATAATTATCAGGAATACTGCACGTGATAGACCATAAAGCAAATTGAACCTAAAAGTTTGTACGGCATTTTGAAGTCCTCACCCAACATCCTTGCATTACCTCTAGAATTACACTAAACTGAGCTTGCTTTAAATATATAAAGTTTGTACACTGAAATTCTATCCATAGATTTGTTTCCAGATATTTCATGGTCATAGCTATTATTCTATAAACATATATTTACATGCATTGTGTTTAATTTCCCCTCTTCTGATTTTCTTTCCTTCTCATTTGTCTCTTTTCTCCTTTCTCTTCTAAAAGTGCTATCTCAGGTGTAATGCACCTGCTTTATTGACTTACCTCTTCAACTGGTGTTATCTATACAGTTTTGGTCATGTACTTAGCAGTAAATAATCATATAAGAATATAGCCACTATTTGTGTATATTTATTTATAAAGAATACACATATACACTGATATATTCTGTATGTTATAGAATATGAAAAACCCCTTTAAATAAGGATTTTATTGGAACAGATTCTAATATTTGCTATCTAGATCTCAATGAATTATATTCCTCACTTCATTTTGGCTGAGCAGATGCTATTTAATCTCTGAACCTTAGATTCAAGGTCTCATGTGAAATTCATGTTACCAGCAAATTTCTGTAACCCTGTGTCCTTTGCATCCTTTGTCATTTCAGACAGACATGTTTATATTCACATGTGTTTTGACCTTGGCAGGGGAACAAAAGGACATTGTGTGACATTGATCATCAATAAATCTTAAATAATGGGACATTT
The DNA here is from genome assembly GCA_004363535.1 of Dasyprocta punctata. Classification (NCBI taxonomy): domain Eukaryota; kingdom Metazoa; phylum Chordata; class Mammalia; order Rodentia; family Dasyproctidae; genus Dasyprocta; species Dasyprocta punctata. The sequence continues at coordinate 20,199 of RJWM01016807.1, forward strand.
GGGTAAAAAGCTCTTAGAACAATTTCATCTATAAAAATGTTTTCCATGGTTTGTTCAAATGGTTAGGACCAAGTGAAACATGTATAACAAATAAAAGGTGTGGTTTTGTCTGTAAATATCAGAGCAATTTTTATATCTATTGGCACCAACACATCTTAATAATAGACTTTCAGGAAGATGAGAAATGACCTCATTAAGTAATCTTCAGAATGGTAATTGTCTTAGACTTTTCTACCAGGTAAAAAACGTAATAAACAGAACATCAGAATATTTCAGATGAATTTTAATTTAACTTTTAATATTAAAGAGCAATAAATCATAATGAATAGTGGATATGATTGTTTTCTGTGATAAAAATTAGATAAAATTTTACCTATAGATTTCTTAAGTACTTTTATTTTCAACATAAAAGAATATTAGTCTGAAAATGGAACAAACTTTAAGAACAAGGTATTAAAAAAAAGATCTTCCTTTGTGGTAAGTGCCAGCAAAGAACACATTTCACATTAATTGGTTGTCTCAGTCCAGACCATCTGTCTCCCCAAATGTAATGAACGCTGGCATTCTTATTGGTATGTACTCAATAGCTCAAATTGGGTCTGAAAAAAAATCTGCTCAAAGTCTTGTTATAGCATCATCTTGTGAGTTATGGAACAAATGTTAAATTTCATTTAATCAGGGTTCATCCTGGTGAAAAATTTAAGTTCAATTCTATATATTTAGAGCACAGGTCATATGCAGATACGCTGTATTCTTTCATAGTTGCATTCCATATTGTTCTCACACTACACACCTCATTATATATGTGTGATACATAATGTGGCTTTCTGGCATTCTGTATGCTAATTAAAATGCACATGTTCCTTTTTATGGAGTGTTTCACTGGCCTGTGGCAACGTATATGATATGTAAACAATCATCATTAACTTAGTTTTATAGATGAGGAAATTAAGGCTTAGAGGTACTACATGATTTAATCTGAGGCTATTTCTTCTGCAGTACTCTTCCCTTCACACTGGTGGCAACAATTACTCTGGAGATCTCATATAGACAAAACTCTTTCACATCCAGAATCTCTAATTTATGAAATGTGATGATGGGAAAAGAAAGTACCTCCAAGCTTTAGTAAGAATTTGAGCATCAGCTTAAGTAACCTATCACCAGAGAATCTATGCTTTTATCTCAATATCTCAGTTTACATCTATGTAGCCTTAGAGTTACATATTTTCTTTAAAAATAATATATAGTAATCAAAATGATAAATATACAAGTATGCTCTCCCAAAAGAAAACAAACTCCAGAAAAACGTCTTCTTTTGTTGGGTTATGCAGCAAGGGTATTCCTTTCCTAATATTGATTGGAAAACTAAATATGAAGTACCATGCTCATAGCACAATTTTATAATTATGAACTAGAAAATCTGAGCTTCCTCTCAACTAGTAGTCCTTTCTGTGCTACTAGAGAAATATAAAATATAAAAGTAACTAATTTAAACCTGCACTGTCACCTCTTGTGGAACTAGGTCAGCTGATTTGATTAACAGTTATATCAGGGTAACATAAGACCAGGAATTCTATCAGACCTTCAGCTATTAATGTTGCTGCATTTTTGATGTATCTATTTAGATTCTTTCATAATGGTTTAACTCCTTGAAAATCATTAGGAATACAGACTTGATTGTACAACCATCTGGTGAGCACTGTTTCTTCTCCATGCATTTGTGTGCGGTATGTGGGTTGTGTGTGTGTGTGTGTGCGTGTTTGAGCAAGACAGTTGATCATGAACTGTAATGTAAAATGTCTAGGTTGTGGATGACAATCATTAATATGACTAGAGTGCCATATGAGGTTTTAAAGAAGCCTCAAATAACTAGTGACTCTTTTAATTGATAAGCAAGAGAAACCATGGTGAAAAAATGAATGTCGTATAAATCAGTTCCAGAAGAACAAGAAAAAAATCCACTGTATTTCAAAGTGAAAAACTGAGGACCAAGAAGGAAATTTTAGAGAACTACTTATGACCTGGCCAAATACCTCCATCTAGAGGTTATTGAGAATTTCTAGATCCTTTGCTACATATATATCTTCTATCATTGCGTAAAGAAAAAGTAGACTAATAGAGGAGATGTTGATCATAGAATGAATGTAGTAGCTATAAATGGAGAAGATCTATTTCCAAAATGTGTCAAGTTCTTGATTTCATTCTGTAATTTACAGGGAACAAAATAGACATAGACCCTTTCACAACAGAGTTTATAGTTCAAGATTAAGTGGAGTAAATCATATGTGATAGTTTTATCATTGCCCAGAAGAAATATTATCAAAAAGTTTCAGTATATGTGCAGCATGAGGAATGGACATAGTCTGAAATTGTCTAGCAGTAAGGATTATCTGAATGGAAAGCAGAGAGGGAAAGAGAGTATTCTAGATTGAGAGAGCAGTAAAGACAAAGGTTTTGAGACTGCCTAACATGAAAATATGTAATGTTCATTAATTTTCCAGTTCCTTTTTATGTATTATACTATTTATTTAGTGAAAGAGGTATTTTTCCTCAGTGTCAAATAAGAAGACTGATACTTACTGAGAACAAGCTTATGCAAGGTCATGCAGGTATTGAACTAATACTTGAACTCAATCCCATATTTCTGAATGAAATTCAACTCAACCTCAATTGAAATAATGAGATTATTAACAGTTAAAACTGTGGGAGCTTCCTTGGGCAGATTCATCTACAAATTTGCCTGATACAGTATATGTAAACATAAAGTAGAAAGATGAATCAAATTTCTTGGTATCTGCGTAATCCAAATCAACATCTAATGAGCTTTTGCTTATTACTCATTGGTAGAAGTAAGATTAAACGATGGTGTTAGAAATCAGCCAACATTCTGCACTTTCCATACAAGCTTTACAGTTATTGAAGAAGGCCAACAGATGCTTAGAGATTATTCAGCCTGTTTAAAATACAGAAAAACAAATACCACGTTCTGTTTTTTTTTCACATTTACATTCAAAGCTTATCCTAAAAATGACTACAGATACCTACTTTTGAATGTAAAACTATTTATTCTAAAATGCCATGCTAGTGCATATGATTTATATCAAGTTGCTGCTTTTTCTAAACAAAAATAACAGAGATAAAGTGGACTGGATCCACAGTGACAATTTTCAAAAATTTTCATGTGTGCTCTGATAGATGACAACTTCTTAGAAGATATTGTCACAGGAAAGGTTTCCACTACTGTCCTTATCAGTTGTCTAAGGGCAGTAAAAGATACAGGGAGATTTAGCTTTCAAAATAAAATAGCAATGATTTTTTTTTTTTTGTATCCAGAACAGGCAAGTGGCTTTGAGTCTCATTGAACTGACAACCCCATTTGCAGCAATCCAAGGTGAGATGGTGTGTGTCACTTTAAAGCCTCAAGAATGTTTCCAGCTTTTTAGGAAAAAGAAACAAAATACACATAGATTTGTTTCTGTGCTGTTACCAACAAACATTTCATGCTTTATGGTTCCTTAAAGTCATGCCCAGCCATGTTTCAAACTGGTTTCCAACCTTGGAAAATCACTTCAATGTCTGGTTTCATTACCAAATACTGTCATCCCTAAAGAAGGGACAGTTCTGTGATACTACATGCTGAATTGTTCATGTAATACCCTTCCCTTGCCAACACTTATGGAAATGCAGTTACAAATATATGTTTAAAAAATTCTGAGTAGGCACTTGTAGAAGTCATGGTTATCATTTTCCAGAGCCTCCAGAGACAGGATGCCAGTCATGATGATTAAAAGTCCATTTAAAATATAAATCCCCATTAGATTTTTTAAATACTTTTCATTCATAGTGTTGCACATGCTGAGGGAATTTTTGAAGCTCTTTCTACCTGCAACTAACAGTTTTGCATTACATCTTTATATTTATTTGTTTATTTTTATATTAATAGAGTTTTAGTACATAATGATTACATTTATTTGGGGGAGTTTAACTGCTTCTTTCTTACTGTGTAAAATTCTGTGACTGTTTTCGGTGTTAAAACATCTTAGACACTTTCATTTTGTGGGAGTCTAATTTTTTGAGTATTTTCTGTATATAGATGTTAGTTCTCTGTGTGAGGACTAGCTGGTGAAAGTTTTTTTTTTTTTAATTGTTGTTGTTCCCCCACCCCCGCTTCTGTTGATTGTAAGAGACTACAATCTCCCGGGGCCTAAAAAATTACACAATGGAGCTGAAGCACTGACCTCAAAACGTTGGATACTGCCCTAATTGTTTTATGTAGATTCCTCTTTCTGCATATCCCTCTCTCTGCATATTGCAGAGGTGATCTCAGGCCTCTTACCTACCCCAGCTCATGGCATTCTTGTACTTCCCACCACAACTGCAGCCACTCATCCCCCAACCAGTCCCCTCTTCACCAATTAATAAAACCTGGGTTCAGCCCTGAGTGGAGGCCTTTGTTGCGTTGAGCCATCACCTTAGTTGGAATTAGGATTCCCTGGGTTCCCCACAACTACAAACATGTCTTGTCATCTTTATTCTCATCTTGTGTCACAGTGGTAGTGGCAGGTTAGAATTAATTTGTTAGCAGTCCAACAACTTTTCCATGGGATTACAAATATAAACTTCAGACCCATGACAAGGTCCGGGAAGGGCTCTCTAGAAATGAGAAGGAAAATAAGAGGTGGAGGGATGATATAAGGAAGGGAAAAAGAATGAAACACAGAATAAAAAATGGAAAATAGAGATTTTTCAAATGGTAAGAGGACCAAGAGTTAGAGAGAGCAGAGAGGGATGGGAGGGAAAGAGGACAAAACAGGGTTATATTATGTATATGTACAAGCTTCTGTGATGAATGTGATCATTATGTATTACAAACATGTACTAATAAAAATTATTTTGGGCACAGGAAACATTCATAATCTGGCTAGCTTAATTTCTCAGAAGCACTTGGTTAGAAGGACACTGAGTAGTTCACAGAAACAAATGTAATGCTGAACACCTGGATTTCTAAGAAGAGAAAAATCATTTCAAATTGAAAGATATCAATAGCAGGTACTTTTGCATAGTCTCATCAAAGTGTTCATATTTGCTGTGTGCACTACACTGACTAAAAATTTAATTCAAGGGAATGCTAATTTGAGTTATGAGCTTATCTTGGTCCCCAAGTACACATTAGTAAATGTAGGAGTAAAAGCTTCCAAATGACAATAGAGGTGCTATTACCAAAGAATGTTGAAAGGGTGGAACCCCTCAACCAGGTGCTTTTGGTTTTGTTTGCTTGGTTTGAGTTCTTTTTGATCTTTCATTGTCATGTTGTCAAAAATATTTTCCTAATATCTTTCTTTTTAGAAGTTTCTTCAGAAATCTATTCAAACTCCCATCAGTAGCAAAATGAATAAAGTATTCATCCAGCAGTACATAATGTAGGAATGAAAATATCTTTTGCAACTGCACAGTATGTGAATGAATCTTATGAACATAATGCTAAACAACAACAAAAAAAACAGTTAAACTATTGCACGATTTCAATTATATAAATTAGAAAAACATTAGTAAATTATTGCTGTTATTAAAAGGTAGGAGTTTCATAACCCTTGAGGAAAGGGTAAACAACTAGAATATCACAAGGCAGTGGACTTGCTGTTTTTTTTTTTAATTTGGATACTGCTTCTGTGAATACTCATTAAATTGTAAACTTATGTATGCCATTTGGTGTGTACACTGCCTGAAGCTAAAGGAGAATTCAATAACATTAATCTTGTCATTTAAAAAATCTTGTTATTGTGATAATATTGGATGTTTTAAAGTTAGTTTTGACATTAATGAATAGATTTCATTAAGTGCTGAATGTCTTGTGCCCCTTAAATTTTGTGCACAATGTAAGTCCTCACTTGCCTTACATTGTCCCAAACCCTGTGTGTCACAACAAAGAGGATGAAAGCCAAAGAGTGCATGTCAACTAAGTTAGTCAGGAAGAACATATCTTCCTCTTGGGAAATGCTTTTCTCATTAGTTATAGATGTTTCTATGTCCACCACTCTCAGTTTTATATGGCTAAGAATCATAGAATAATACTCATGGCCCTCATACCTTCTATTAATTAGTCAAGTCATATCTTATGCTTTCAAAAGGAAAAGAAAAAAAAGTGTTAGCTTTCCATTGGTATGGTAAAATACCTGATAAAAAATCTTAAAGAGGGAACTATTTATTTTGGCTCATGACTTTAGGGGTTTCCATTCATGATGTACTTGCTCCAACACTTAGGCCTTCTAGTAAAGCAGAAACATTATAACAGGAGGAAATATTAAATTAAAAGTGTTTACCTTCTGGAAACCAGGAAGCAGAGAGAGACAGAAAAATCTTCTGCTGCAGGGCTTCTTACTACTTTTTCTTTTCTACCTAGGATCCCAATCTATTGGATAGTGCTGCCCACATTCATGGTGCATTTTAGTTTACTGTCTGTCTTAGTTAAATTTTCTCATTGCTGAGACAAAACACTCAACGCCCAAAGTTCCAGGAGGCCTTGTTTGTCTAGCTCACAGTTTGTACATGTTTCAGTCTATAAATGACTGTCTCCAAGGTATCACACCATGACAGAAAGGTACCACAGAGGAGAAGCAGTTCATGATGAACAGAATGTAGCAAGGGACCTTAACACCTTCTTTATGCCCCTTTATATCTACTTAGGCCACAGGGATTAAGGTTGTGCCAAACCAATCAGTGAATTGATTTAGTAATCACAGGGCCTTAATCCTAGCATCATACACTCTAGATTCAGCCACTTCTGAAAAAGTACTACCTATGACCACATCAGGTTCTGGGAGAACACCTAGACACAAACCGTGATATTCCATCCCTTATCCCCCAAAGACTCGTGCACATTCTTTATGCAAAGGGCACTTAGTTCATCTCTAAGAGTTGCCAAAGTCATAACAATTTCAGCATTGCTGAAAAGTCTAAGTCTCAAGTCTCTGAGATTTAAAGCAAATTCTTAATGTGAGTCCCTATACAAATGCAAAGAAACTTAAACAATTCCAACATTCAGTGACACAAGATAAACATTACCAGTCCAAAAGATACAAATAGAGAGATACAAAAAAAGTGGGACCAAAGCAAGTCCAAGCTCCAGCAGGGTAAGCATTAAGTTCTGTAGTTCCACATACAGGATCTGGGGGAATCTGTGGAAAGACGTGAATTGCAAAGTGCTAGAGTGGCTCTTTTGGTGGTGGTATCTCCTATGGCTTCTCTTTTTAAGTGACTATGGTACCGCCTTACAGTTTTCTTCAAATGACCCACATTCCTGGCTTCTCCAAACTTCTGAGGTCTGCACTGCACCTTTTGATTCACACAGTTTCACATATTCTCCCAGGCCTTCTGAAATCTGGGAGGAAGTCTCCCTGACCCCACAACTCTTGCATTCTGCATGAACCTAAAACCAGTACCACATGAATGATGCCATGGTCTTCCACCAATTGAAGCAGTAGTCAAGATTCCTTCTTTCTTCTGTATAAGGGCTGAGTGATTATGAACCAAATCCTAAGCAACAGCTTCCCTAGGCCACCATCATTCTGGAAAGTGGTGCTTTGAGGCTCTCTTCTCAAAGCAAAATTTTCACTTTTGCAACTTTGAGGCTGTAAAGGCTGGAGTCCTTCTGGTTCTTGTATTATGCTCAGGACATTTTTCCATTGTCTTCTGATATTCTCAGCTTTTCATACTAATCTTTTCAGTGGCATCTCATCTTTGGAGTTTGCAACTTTACTGGAGTGTTCTTCCTAGTCAAACTCACAACACTTTATATCATTCTGTTGGCTTGTATATTCTTGATTATCCACATGAATCTAGCTAAAAGCCCCAACAGTAGCTCTGCCACTGTCTCAACATTAGACTGCTTTGAAATTTCTTCGCAAGATTAATTAGTCTACTGCCCTTAATCTTTGTCACATGCAAAGTCTCTGGACACAAGCAAAATGCAGACAAACTTTCTGCCAAGGAATAGCACAATCTGGAGCCCAACAGATAAAACAATCATCTATCCAGAATAAACCTGAGGCTGTACTTTTTTTGTTGTTTTCGTTTTTTGTTTTTTGTTTTTTGAGGTACCAAGGATGGAACTCACAACATTGCATCTGCCAGGCAGGTGCTTAGGCTACTGAGCCTAACTCCTGGCCTTATTTTTTTTCAAGTCAGCGTCACACTATGTAGTTCAAGCTGGCCTTGCTCATGTTGTAGACCAAGCTAGCCTCAAACTCACAACGCTCCTCCTATCTCAGCCTCCCAAGTGCTGGGATTAAAGGTGTGTCCCACCACATCTGGCGAGGCTGTTCTTTAATGGCAGCAGTTCTATCAGCCTTCTGGTCTTCTCATCTCTAAACAGAATCTCCCATCATGTACAGTGCAAGACGTTCAGCTTTACTTTTTCAGTTAGCATCTCCAAACCTTTCCTAACTCTTTCCCTCTCCACAAGCCAGTACCAAAGGTTCCTAAAACATATGGACAAGTAGAGTCACAACAACAACCCACTTTTCTGGTACCAAATTCTGTCTTAGTTACTTCTCATAACTGAGAGAAAATACCTAATACCGAAAGTTAAAAGATGAAGAGATTGCGTAGCTCACAGTTTGTGCAAGTTTCAATCCATAATTGGCTGGCTCCAAGGCAGGGTGACATGGCATATCAGGCATCTCAGAGGAGAAACAGTTCTTGGTGTGCAGAAGGTAAAAAAGCAAGCAAGGGACCTTAGCAGCTTCTTTCTTCTCCTTTTATAATTGATCTAGGCTACTGGAATTAGGACAGTACCAAACCAGTTAGTGGACTGATTTAGTAATCACACAATCTAGATTCAGTTTCCTCTAAAAAGGTCCACTTATGACTGAAAGAGGCACTTGAGAGAGAGATAGGTATAAATCAGCACTGTCCCACATGCCAGTAATCTCTGGAAACACCCTCACAAACACACCCAGAAGTATCCTTTGCTAATTTCCTAGGTACTTCTCAATCCATCAACTTGACAATCAAGTTTAATCATTAGAAAAATACAAGAAACAAACTCAAACACTTTCTTTGGTTCACCTAAAAGTTGAAGAGGTTGTTTTTCCATGTTTAAATGTTAACAAATCCAAGAAATTCAGCTTGAATAAGGTCCAAGGTCAGAAGAGGTTTCTACAAAAATATGAAATCTATTATCTAGTTTTTTCAAAGAAATTTTAATTTGAAAGCCATAAATAATTTCCTAAGATTAATTATCTTCCTCAAGGAGAGAATCATAAAAATCAATTATAAACAGATGTTACAAAGCAAAGAGTTATGGTTTCTCAATTATTGCCTTATGTATTTCTTTTACCTTTAATTTGATGATAAGTTATATTTAACATAATTTTGGGTTTTTTTTAGACACTTTAAAAGTCTGTCAAGTACCTTTGTCAATTTTTTTGCCTTTGCTTTTGCTTTTGGTTTGCTATTTCTGATTAGAAGGAGTTTGAAAGTCTCTTGCTTGGAAGTCAAAAAGAATGCAGCTGTTTAATAATGGTACAGTGAACAGTTGACACTTTACTGGTCTAACATCTTTTCAACAAAATGATTACATCTATAGCACATCAATCACTTGACATAACCAAAATAAAGCCTGCTTAATAGAACAGTATCTCATGATAAATACTTTCCCTTGAAACTTCCCATTTTTACCTCCACATTTATATATTGATAAATGATGTTTCTTCACCCTGATGCTCTTTTCCTTTGAGCAGGAAACCCAGCATCTGTGACTGCTTCCTACTGAATTCAATAGAACACTAAGATCTTTAAGGCAGGTTTCAAACAAAGTCTTCCCTGGTTCAGTATATTACCAGTTAAGTGAATAAACACAAAGAAATAGCCCAAAGTTTAGAAGGGCAGCAGTCTACTCTCATCCAGGGCAGGTAGTATGACATCTGTTTCATACTTTCTGTTATCTTGCCATCCATGTGCAAAGGGTGTAAAGTGTGTAGAATCATGAGCTAATAGCAAGACCTTTGACTTCTTCAACCAGTTTCAGGGAGAACATGAACTCCCTAGTCTTCTATCATCAGTGGTTTCTTCCAATCATAGAGTGAAAGGGAAGAACCAAGATGGAATGATAAGAAGCAGAGAAAGAGCCTTTTTGATAGTTAGCATCCAGACCCTGGAATACAGCAATGAGAGCAAGACAGGGAGGAGAGAAGTGGGTCCCCTGGACCCAGGAAGGATCTGAAGCAAGAATTGAAGCCCATGAAGAGAGTGAAGCGAGAAACTTCAATGAAGAAGGAGGTAGCTGGTGGTGCCTCCTCTGAGAGTCGAGACTCATTGTATGATAAGAGTTGTTCAAACTTGTGGACATACAGCGACTGCTGGTGACCAAAGAGGCTTCCATGGAGAAACATAGCAATGGAGGGGAACACTGGATGTGAAGGGCAGCACTAGCTGGTAGTGAGGGCTGGCAGCATCCTGCAGGACAGCGATTGGCTGGGAGCCACTTTGGAGAGGGGCTGACTGAGCTCAAAACTCAGAGAAGCTGCTGGTTCCATCTAGTGGCTCTCTACTGGGTTCAGTCCCATCCACAGAAGGTGTGCTGACTGCTCAGCAGGCTAAATGGCTCTGGTTCCAGCCCCCATAGCCACAGTACAGACTGAGCTTCAGAAAAAACAAAGGTGCACTCTTACTGAGAATATCCACTACTGTGACATAAAGCTATGCCTGGCCTGCTGGGATAAGTCAACATGGATCTGAAATCTGTCTCCACATATTATCTACCAGTGATGGCAAAGACAGGCCTGGAAGTGGAATCTCTCTCTCTCTCTCTTTTTCTCTCTCTTTCTCTTTCTCCTTGTCTGTTCTCACTGTTGCAGTTGTGATTTTGTTTGATCTCCTTGTTTGATCTTATTTTTAAATGTGCTTGAACTTGGCTTCTAGCTTCTTTGTAGTTGTTGTTCTTTTCTGCTCTTCTTTTTATCTCTTCCTTCTCTCTTTTCCTCCAGCCTTCTGCACCAGTTTCCCATTTAGGATGATCCACTTTTGTCCTACAGCCTTACTCATAATCTCTTCCTCTTCTTCTACTTCTCTAATTTCTCCCTAACCCTTTTAATTTTTGACCGCTGCAGGTAAAATTGACATATTAAGGACATATACTGCATATAATTTTCTGGTTTGTTTTAGATTTTCTTATACAACCACAAATCTAATTCATATTGTTAAAGGTGACAAATTACTGATTACCTGAGTTTCTCACTTTTTAGACTGTTTGATAATATTGTTATTGCTGATGGCACCGCTTTAGCCAAGAATGATGTAATTGTTCTAACCAGCGGTTCTTCCTGGTATTCCAAGACAGAATGACCGAAAGTCTTAGAAAATACTGTAACAAAGTGCCAAAGAACCAAGGACTAGGCCAAGTGGACACCAACCTCTCATCCCCAACAAATTGAAGAGGTGAGATCTTGCAACAGACTCAAAACCCAAAAACCAGCTACACCTGGAAGACACCTCAGAGATGTAGTCATTTCCTAAGGGTTCTAAATAATAGCAATTAAGCAACTCACCAAGAGCAACTTACAAACTTCAAGCCAGAAATTACACTAAAAAATAAAAAAGAAGAAAATGAGAAGACACTTAAGATGCAACCCCAGAGATCCAGTTCAACCAAGGAAAACCCAAGGGGCAGAGTGGTGAAACAATCCAAAAGCCATCCACCTGGTGTCTCTGAAGTGATAACAAAAAAACAACTGAATGAAACTCTAGGAAAAAATAAAATCAGTAATTTCTCAGATTACTGCAGAGATGGTGTCCATAATGAAAACCATGCTTAGTGACTCTAGAGCAGATACAGACAGAAAAATAGAGATGCTTAAGAAAATGATGGAAGGAAGAAATCCCCACCTGGAAACCTGGATAGATGTAATACACTTATGATATTTATTTTTAACAATTAAATATTCTCATGTTATACTCACCTATCAGGCTGGCATTTTTTCATTACAGTTTTCATTCTTTTTTTGGGTAAACTTCATTATTTTTTGTCAATTTATCCTTTAAAAAGGGACTGTTTCCAGAAAAGAAAAGTCAGCACCTCCGAAGAATTGGCCATGCTGGGGCTGGGACTGGGAAGATTCAACAAGAAGCCAAACAGGCAGCCTTTCTGGTAACATGTGCAAGCTGCATGGGTTACAGGGAGAGAAAAGTCAGTGCCTGCTGAGAATTGGCCATACTGGGGCTGGTACTGGGAGGATCCAATAAGCCAAATAACCAGCCTTTCTGGTAAGCCACACAAGCTGCATTGGTTCCAAGAAGAGAAAAGTCCATGCCTCCCATTAGTCTACCAGTGTGCGGGCTGAGAATCAAGCCTCCCACCTCTACAAGCAACCCACTGATTTGAAGGACAGGCTGAGTTGATAGCAACTAAAGTATACAAAGTAACCAAATGCTTGGATTTCAGTGCATCTTATCCTTGAATATTGTTCTCACTGTTTTGCTTTGTTCTGATTAATTGTTTTGCTTTATTCAGTATTCTGTTTTGATTGGTTTTATTCTGTCTTGTTTTTGGTTTGATTTTGCTGTACCTGATGGAATGGACAAATTTTGTGATGCTAACAAGATATACTATGGTAGCTATTGTTGTTTTTCTAGTATCCTGCTTTGAAATTCTGTACCAATTTTGCTGCTTTGTTTTGATTGGATTTGCTCTGTTTCATTTTATTGCATTTTACTATCTTTAAAATAAAAACATTAAATAAAAATAGACTATTTCCAAGTAGAGACTATATTATTTTATCAACAGATAAAAAAATGAGGAATATTTTGAGCCTGGTGACTCACACTTGTGCCTGCAATTCCAGCACTCATGAGGCAGAGGCAGGTCAAGTGCAGTGAGTTTAAGGCCAGTCTGAGCAACTTAGTGAGACTCTGTCTCAAACAAATGAATGAATACTTTTATTTAAAATATTTCTTGAAGGATAAACAAATTTAACCTGGTTATTTCATGGGAAATAGACTATCCACTCATGAGAAATGATAGTAACACCAATGATCCAATAATCTACAAGAGATAGTGGGAATCCCACTATCTTGTAAGAAAAAGTAGAAAAATATTTGCCTGAACAAATACTTAAAGATTTTATTATCATTTTCTGTATGTCAGTTATTTGTAAAAATTTTAGATATGTTTGCAATAATTTCAAGTGTTGATATTCACCTTTCATAGTTCACTACCATGAGGAGTAATTCTATAAAATGCATGACAAATTTTTGTTTGTTTTTCATTAACTCCTCTGAGATTAAGTCATCAGCAAGAAATAAAACAAACTTTTGACCAGGTCATGTAAATCGTCTGCAGTCAGAAAAGTTAGATCAGAACATCACTGTATTTGTCACCATTACAAACCCTCTCACCTAACAGAGGGTTTATAGGGGGAAAAAAACAAAAAGCATGAATTTTGAGAAAACTATGGACTTTTATAGTCAAATTGACTGGAAAACTTGAAACTACATTATAGACTTCTTGTGAGATTACACGAATTATTACAAAGCATTTAAAAATACCTCATACTGAAATTACAAGTAGAAAATATTATTATAACTATTATTAGTAACAGAATTATCAATATTAACCTTAAAATGTTTTGTATTCCTAAGACTTTATGAATTTCATTTTCTTGAAGGAAGTGTTATGAAAGTATTTTAACTGACCCCCCCTTTCCATTTCTCTGCTTTTGTTCCAATGTACACAAATGTTTTAATTGAATTTAACAGAAGAGAAGAGTTTCCTAAATACAGGACCTTAAATAATTACAATTACATTAATAAACCAGCCCACAGAGGAAATGTAATATATTTTTAGCTAATGTTCTCTACTTTCTCAACCATTTCTGAAGTGGTAATGCAGACCTCTGAGTTTGACATACAGCTCATGTTGTTTTTCAAAGAATTCAATGCAATCAGTCTTCCTCTGTATCTGGGCCTTCTGCATCTGTAAAGTCAATCAAATATGGCTAGAAAATATTTCCAAAAATGCATCAGTACTGAACATATAGTCTCTACATTTCTTATTTTTCCCTAAATAGTTACATGACATTTAAACTGTGTTAGTTATTGTAAATAGTCTAGAAATGACTTAAAGTATATAGTATTACATAGATGATAGGTAAATACAATGCAATTTTCCCTTAGTTACGTCAGCCTACAAGATTTCTTGAAGCAATCTTGTGCAGATAACAGGGGATTACCACAATATGTTCTTTAACTATTTGCATAGACATTAAATTAGCAATATGTCATTGTTTAGGACTAGAATGTCCACCAAAATGTTCATATGTTCAGATGTTGGGCATTGGAAAGATTATTGGATCATGGGGTTGCTATAGTCATTAATGAGTTAATCCACTAATAAATTCAGAACAGGGTGCCCTGTTGGTAAGTGGGGTTTGGGCAGAAAAGGTCAGTCACTGGGGACATGACCTGGAAGAGTATATGTCCCTCTCTGGTTTCTCTTTTCTCTGCTTCCTGGCTGCCATAACATGAGCAACTTTCCTTGTGCAGACCTTTCTATCATGTAATTCCTTCATTGGAGCCAGCCAAATATGGACTGAATCCTGCAAAAAATGTGAGCCAAAATAAATCTCTACTCTTTAAAGTATTGTGTTTCAGGCATTATATTGGGTATACTATATTCCCCCAAGTCCTCATACTTTTGATGGGGCTGAGCCTAGTGCTTGTGTTCAGTTTGTTGTCTAGCACTGAGATTGGCAATGTGAGCACTGCACACGCCCAGGGGTGGAGCTGAGATACAGTGTAAGGGAAGGCGGGTCTTCCTCTTATGCTTCCACGCTTCCAACCTCTCTCTCTCTTGCCAGCATGCTTGCAGCTTGTGGCCACCATGAACAGCAGTCCCACCATGCCATGCTGACTTGGAGCCAACTAAGTGTGGACTGAAACTCCTGAGAAACTGAAAGAATAAACCTTTCCTTCCCTAATTTTTGGCATCAGGTATTTTGTCTTGGCAATGAGCTAAAGGTAACTAAGACAGAATTTTTTACCAAAGGAGTGGGGTCGTTGCTGTGACTATTTCTATCCATGTGGTTCAAGAGCTTTGGAAATGGCTTAGGGGGAAAGTTTGGAAAGGTTCAGAGATGTCATCTACATGCATAGAGCTGGAATGGCTTAGGTTGTTCTGTATGGGAGATTCTGGTCAGAGCCCAGGAGACCAGAAGGCTGATAGAAAGCCTGCTGGTAAAGACCAGGCTCGGGAGGTTTCTGCTGGGAAGAAGGATGACATTGGATGTTGGACTCCACATCATGTGTTTTACCACTTTGCAGAAAGTTTGTCTGCATTCTGCCCATGCCCAGAGACTTTGCCTGAGACTGAGATTAAGGGCGATGGATTAATTAATCTCATGGAAGAAATCTCCAGGTAACCAAATATTGAAATGGTGGCCTGGCTTTTGTTGGGGGCTCTTAACTAGATTTATGTTGTAGATAAAGAGCAAGGAACCCAGAATGGTGATTTAAAACCTTGTGAGTTTGGCCAGGAAACTGTGAACTATAAAGATTGAGCTGAGACCTTGATTGCTGAGAAGGAACAAAGGAATAAAAAAGATGGCTTGGGGACATCCCAGGAAGCAGTGGGCCTCCACCCTTTGCAGCCTCAGGCCTTCAAAAGTGAAAGAGTTTGCTTGGAGGAAAAAGCCACAGAGTGCCCTGTCCTGGAGTGGTGACAAAAAGCTGTAGAGTGCCCTGTCCCAGAGTGGCGACAAAAAGCCGCAGAGCACCTTGTCCCAGAGTGGTGATAGAGGCCACGTCATGTCCCAAAATGGAGGCAGCCACACCAGATTCCAGATAGGTGGTGGCATAGAGAAGCTGTTCCTCACAATCAGGTTCAGAGAGCTCAGCGATCCAGGTAGTCGACCCCTACAGCCAAGAGAAAGGAAAGCCTGTCTACTGTTCCAGCCTGTAGTGGACCTTGACGGCATCCATGTGGTGCTAGTTTTAAGTACAAGAAAAGGCTAAGGCAATTTCTGCCTCGACTGCGGAGAGCAATGTATAAAAATGTAAGGGTGAAGCCAAGGAACATGGATCGTCCAAGGAAAGCTCTGGAAGTTAAGACCCCTGAAGGTGCCACAGGGGTGGAGTCACTCAAGCCTGTTGGAGCTTGTAACCAGGTTGCTTCAGATGCTGAGCAGAGAACTCTAGGACTTAATGGTTGCCCTGCTGCATTTTGGACTTGCTTTGGTTCCAATGCTTTGTATTCCCCTGTTTGTAACTTTTGGAATGGTAATGTTTACCTTGTGCCTTTATATGTTGGAAGTGCTTGATCTCATTTTCGTTTGCATAGGGGGTTATAGATAAGAGTTTGCCATAGATCTCAAAGGAGATTTGGGACTTGGACTTTACAGCAATGTTGAAACTGTTAGGACATTGGCAACTCTTAGAGATGGACTAAATGTCTTTTGTATTAAGAATATATGAGTCCTTGGGGTCCAAGGGTGGAATGTATTGGGTGTGCTATGTCCCCCCAAGTCCTCATACTTTTGATGGGGCTGAGTCTAGTGCTTGGGTTCAGTTTGTTGTCTAGCACTGGGATTGGCAATGTGAGCACTGCACACGTCCAGGGGTGGAGCTGAGATACAGTGTATGGGAAGATGGGTCTTCCTCTTGCACTTCCACGCTTCCACCCTCTCTCTTGCCAGCATGCTTGCAGCTTGTGGCTGCCATGAACGGCAGTCCTGCCATGCCATGCTGACTTGGAGCCAACTAAGTGTGGACTGAAACTCCTGAGAAATTGTAAGAATAAGCCTTACCTACCCTAATTTTGGATGTCAGGTATTTTGTCTCTGCAACAAGCAAAAAGTAACTAAGACAGGTATGTTGTCTTAACAATGAGCAAAGTGCTAAGACAATATTTTCCCTATTCTTATTTGCATGAAGACCCAATTTCAAGGGGAACTGTATTCATCAACTCTCTCATTGATGGACAAAATATCTGACATCCAAACTTGAAGGAGAAATTTATCTGGCCCCTGATTTATGAGATTTCAGCCCATGTTTGGCTGACTGCAAAGCAAAAACATCATGTTGGAAAGACCTGAAGGGAAAGCTGCTTAGGTTAAGGTGGTCAGGAAACAAAACAGGCGAAAGTGCCTGTTTTGGTTTTCTGTGGCTGCACCTCAAGCCTCCTGTAATCAGGGATGTGACTGAGTCTGGCACTCGTGATTGGCTTCGTTTTTGGTTCTGGGATTGGCAGTGTGAGTGTTGCACCTGCCCAGGGCCATTGCTGGCATACAATGTAAGCGCAGGAAGAAGGCATGTCTCTCTCTCTTGCAGCTTCACCCCTTGCTGTTTGTGGTGGCCATGAATGACTGCCCTGACACATCATACTGCCTTGGGGCCAGCCAAGTATGGACTGAAACCCCCAAGAACTACAAGAAATAAACATTTCCTTCCCTAATTTGGGGCATCAGTTATTTTGTCCTAGCAATGAGAGAAAACTAAGACAGAATTTGTACCAGAGAAGTAGGGTCACTGCTGTGACTATACCTGACCATGTGGTTCAAGAGCCTTTGGAAATGGCTTGTGGGAAGAGTTTGGAAAGGTTCAGAGATGTCACGTGTTTGCATAGAGCTGGAATAGCTTAGGTTGTTCTGTAGGGGAGATTCTGGTCAGAGCTCAGGAGACCAGAAGGTGGATAGAGAGTCTGGCAGTAAAGACCAGGCTTGGGAGATTTCTGCTGGGAAGAAGGACTACATTGGTTTTCGGACTCCACACAATGCATGTTATGACTTGGCAGAAAGTTTGTCTGCATTTTGCTCATGGCCAGAGACTTTGCCTGAGACAGACTAAGGGGGATGGACTGATTAATCTGGCAAAAGAAATTTCAAGGCAATCTAATGTTGAGGTAGTGGCATGGCTATTGTTATGGGCTTTTAGCCAGATTTATGTTGCAAATCAAGAACAAAGTGCCCAGCCAGATGATTTAAAACATTGTGAGCTTGGCCAGAAAGCTGTGGACTGTAAAGATAGTCTCAGACCTCCACTGCTGAGAAGGATAAAAGAAATAAAAAAGATGGCCTGGGGGCATTCTGGGAAGCAGCAGGTCACCACGCTCTGCAGCCTCAAAACTGAAAAAGTGAAAGACTTTGCTTGGAGGAGAAAGCCTCAGAGTGCCACATTCTGGAGTGGCAATGGAGACCACAGGAGGTTCCAAAATGGTGGTAGTGTAGAGAATGTGTTTCTCACAATCAGGTTCAAAAAGTTCCGTGATCCAGGCATTCGACCCCTACAGCCAAGAGACAGGAAACCCTGGCAACTACTCCAGCTGGCAATGGACCCTTGGTGGCATCCACATGGCTCTGGTTTTGTGTGCAAGGAAAACGCATGAGTTCTGAGGTTAAGGCAGCTTTCACCCCAATTTCAGAAGGCCAGGAATGCCAAGCACTGTGCCCATGAGAAGACAGTATGTAAAGATGTAAGGTTGAAGCCAAAGGTTCAGTGGAGACCCCAGAAGTTTGGAAAAGCCAGGAACATGGATCATCCAAGGAAAGCTGCAAAGACTGAGCAGAGTGGGCTTAGGAGAGAAACTGTGGGAACTGAAACCCCTGCAAGTGCTGTGGGGGTGGAATCACTCAAGCCTTTTGGAGCTTGCAACCAGATTTCTTCAGATGCTGAGCATGGAACTCCAGGATTTAATGTTTGCCCTGCTGGATTTTGGACTTGCTTTTGTTCCAATGTTTTGTATTCCCCTGTATGTAACTTTTAGAATGATAATGTTTATCTTGTGCCATTGTATGTTGGAAGTGTTTAACTTTGTTTTCACTTGTGCAGGGGCTTGCAACTAAGAGTTTGCCTGCATCTGGGAGGAAACTTGGGACTTAGACTTTTCAGTAATGCTGAAACTGTTAGGACTGTGGCAACTCTTGGTGATGGACTAAATGTCTTTTGTATAAAAGGATGTACATGAGTGTTTGGGGGCCAGGGGTGGAATGTTATGATTTGTGTTCCTATGGCCTCACCTCAAGCCTCATGTAATCATGGCTGAGTCTGACATTCATGATTGGTTTGCTGTCTGGCACTGGGATTGGTGATGTGAGTGTTGCACCCACCCAGGGGCAAATCCAGCACACGGTGTAAAGGCAAGAGGAAAGCACATCTCTCTTGCCAATTCACAATTTGCTGTTTGCAGTGGCCATGGATGGCTGCACTGCCAAGCCATGCTGCCTTAGAGCCAGTTGAGTATGGACTGAAACTCCCAAGAACTGTAAGAAATAAACCTTTCCTTCCCTAATTTGGGGCATCAAGTATTTTGTCCCAGCAACAAGAGAAAAGAAACTAAGACAGTGCCACAGTAGCAGGGTCAAAGACCAGATATACTGTACCACCCAAATTCATGTATCCATGCCCTGCCAAATAAGCCAGAAGTATTCTTACTAATCCTCTAGGTAGCTCCCAAGCAAATAAGCTAACAGTTGATCTTCACTGTCACAGCACTTCATTTCTCTGCAACCTTCCCTCTTAAGTTCTACCAATATCTTTGTTTCTAAAGTAATAACTGAAAAATGAATGTGCTGTCCCATATCTCTCAAAAGTTGGCCATTGGTATGCCTCTTAGAAATAAGACTCTTTAAAAGAAGAAACCATGTTGACTGAACTTACTTGGCACAATGTGTACACGGTGACAGAGCTCAGAAAGATACTTAATCAATTCTGACTAAGGATGATAATTTGAGAAGTGAATGAAAATTTATGCAGATTTCTTTGGAAAAACCTGAGCCATCAAAAACAAGTCATCAATTTAGAGCTTAGTCTATTCAAACACATTTATAAGAAAATAATTTTAAAGCACTTCATGGCCATGTCAGCATATTTTCTGAGCACCATAGCAAGAGGAGCACTAGCCTTGTTTCTTGAATTATAAATGTCATTCAGAAACATGTTCTGCTCTGGAGAACACTAAGAACAGTCTTTGGTCATGACTGGTTTTCTGGGATGTTTACATTATAATGTATTCAAGAAGAATAAGAGGAAGCAATTTAAGTTTAAGCCCAAACATCCTGCAGACCCACTTATGGAGATGTTAATGGTCAACTTATCTGACATAAACCTGTGTAAGTCCATTAGAAAATATTTATTTTTCAATTTATGAAAAGTGTCATTGCAATCAAGCATAAAATAATGCAAATAACCAAATGTTCAGCAATAAACATTTAAAGAATTTACAACAAATATGAACTATGCATATTCTGAACAAGGATCAAATAATGACTATGTTTGGGACTTCCATAGATTGAGCATCAGCCCTCCAGATTTCATCAATCTTTCTTTAGTGTGCTCAATGACTATCACATCTAGAGCAGCCTGATCTGCATATCTTGATGCTAAAGTTCCTGCAGGATCTAACTATAGAAATATTACATTGGTGTGCTATTCTTTTAGGGAGAAAAATTAGTTTTGGCTTCTCTTATCAGCATCTTGGAAAGGCTAGGGATATTCACTAGTTTGAATTTTCTCAAAGAACACCATTGTTCATGTGCTACACATATTGTTGTGCAAGAGTAATTTCCCTACTTCACTACATTGGTTGATTTTTCAGACTCTAGAAAGGTAAAAGAATGACTTTTTTTTTCTCTCTGTGTCTCTCTATCTACATATATGGTGCATACACACCATATATATATACACAAGCATACATAGATGATGTTTAGTAACATTTTATTAATAATTTTGACATGGAACTTTCCAAGCAATCTTCATACCAACAGTACAATCTCAAGTGAAATTTCAGTCTTCAGTTGTATAAAATTGAATATCACAATAAAACATTAGCCAAAACAGAATTCTATTGTTCATACACACAAAACGAGTCTGAGTATAACCAATAGAGAGGTGATTTATTGTCTTCATACAGATAGACAACCTTCTTAAGGAGAAAAGACTAAGCAAAATAAATAACTTGGGGATAGGTGACTACTTGACTCTGCCTCAAAAAACCAGTTATCTTATCCAAGAATATAAGACAAAATGAATTAAACTTTTTAATTTGCTGCATCTTTTCTTTGCACATTTATTTTTTCAAGCAACCAGCATCATTACTGATTTTTTTTCTGTATGTTATACATTGTCTGAGATGTAAAGAATGCAATGTCTAGTGCAATGATAGATAAGGTACTTGTTTTCATACTGCTTCCAATGCAATAAAGAAATTTGATCAGGACATAAGAAAACACAATATAAGGTGATAGATCCTACAGAAAGGAGAGGAGTGTAATAACAAATAGACAAGACCTATTCATCGTTGATTCCACAGACTCTATCAGTACCCTGATTAAGAGTTAAAATGATTAGGAGTTAAATGAGATCAGGAAATATAAAAGGCTGTGTCTTAGTTACTTTTCACTCGTTGCTGAGACAAAATACCTGACGCCCAAAATTAGGGAAGGAAAGGTTTATTCTTACAGTTTCTCGGGAGTTTCAGTCCATACTTAAGTTGGCTCCAATGCAGTGTGGTGGGGCAGGGCTGCCTTTCATGGCAGCCGTGAGCAGCAAGGCACGCTGGCAATAGAGAGTGAGGCGGGAGAGAGAGAGAGAGAGAGAGAGAGAGAGAGAGAGAGAGAGAGGGAGAGGTGGAAGAAGCAAACAAGAGGAAGACCCACCTTCCCTTACATTGTATGTTGGCTCCACCCCTGGGCAGGTACAGCAAACCGAACACGAGCAAGAGCCAGACTTAGCCCCATCAAAAGTATGTGAGAACTTGGGGGGACATAGCATACCCCATACATTCCACCCCTGGACCCCCAAGGATTCATTTATATTCTTAATACAAAAATCATTTAGTCCATCTCTAAAGGTTGCCAAAGTCCTAACAGTTTCAACATTGCTGAAATGTCCAAGTCCCAAATGTCTTCTGAGATCTATGGCAAACTCTTAACTGTAACCCCCTGTACAAATGAAAACCAGGTTAAGCACTTCCAACATATATAGGCACAAGGTAAACATTACCATTCCAAAAGTTACAAACAGGGGAATACAAAGCATTGGAACCAAAGCAAGTCCAAAATCCAGCAGGGCAAACATTGAGTCCTGGAGTTCTCTGCTCAGCATCTGAAGTAATCTGGTTACAAGCTCCAACAGGCTTGAGTGACTCCACCCCTGCGGCACTTCTAGGGATTTTAACTTCCAAAGTCTTCCTTGGATGATCCATGTTCCTTGGCTCCACCCTTACATTTTTACACATTGCTCTCTGCAGGCAAGGCGGAAGCTGCCTTAGCCTTTTCTTGTACTTAAAACCAGGACCACGTGGATGCCACCAAGATCTGCTGTGGGCTGGAGCAGCAGCCAGGCTTTCCTCTCTCTTGGCTGTAGGTGTCAACTGCCTGGATCGCTGAGCTCTCTGAACCTGATTGTAAGGAACAGCTTCTCTATGCCGCCATTCTGGAATCCGGCATGGCCACTGCCATTTTGGGACATGGCGTGGCCTCTGTCGCCACTCTGGGACAAGGTACTCTGTGACTTTTTGTCTCCAGTCTGGGACAGGGCACTCTGCAGCTTTTTCCTCTGAGCAAACTCTTTCACGTTTGAAGGCCTGAGGCTGCAAAGGGCGGAGGCCCGCTGCTTCCCAGGCTGCCCCCAGGCCATCTTTTTTATTCTTTTGTTCCTTCTCAGCAATCAAAGTCTCAGCTCCATCTTTAAAGTCCACAGCTTCCTGGCCAAACTCACGTTTTAAGTCGCCATGCTGGGCTCCTTGCTCTTTATCCACAACATAAATCTGGCTAAGAGTGCCCAACAAAAGCCAGGACACCATTTCAATGTTTGGCTGCCTCATAATTTCACTTTGTAGAGTTATTAATCCTTTGCCCTTTATCTCAGTCTCAGGCAAAGTCTCTGGGCATGGGCAGAACATAGACAAACTTTCTGCCAAACCATAACACACATTGTGTGGAGTCCAACATCCAATGTCGTTCTTCTTCCCAGCAGAAATCTCCCGAGCCTGGTCTTTACCAGCAGGCTTTCTATAAGCCTTCTGGTCTCCTGAGCTCTGACCAGAATCTCCCATACAAAACAGCCTAAGCCGTTCCAGCTCTATGCATGTAGACGGCATCTCCGAACCTTTCCAAACTTTCCCTGCAAGCCATTTCCAAAGGCTCTCGAACCACATGGTCAGGAATAGTCACAGCAACGACCCCACTCCTCTGGTATCAAATTCTGTCTTAGTTACTTTTCACTCATTGCCGAGACAAAATACCTGACGCCCAAAATTAGGGAAGGAAAGGTTTATTCTTACAGTTTCTTGGGAGTTTCAGTCCATACTTAAGTTGGCTCCAATGCAGTGTGGCGGGGCAGGGCTGCTTTTCATGGCAGCCGTGAGCAGCAAGGCACGCTGGCAAAAGAGAGAGAGAGAGAGGTGGAAGAGAAAGAGAGAGAGAGAGAGGTGGAAGAAGAAGGAAACAAGGGGAAGACCCACCTTCCCTTACATTGTATGTTGGCTCCACCCCTGGGCGGATACAGCAAACCAAACACAAGCAAGAGCCAGACTTAGCCCCATCAAAAGTATGTGAGAACTTGGGGGGGACATAGCATACCCCATACAGGCTGTTTGAGTATAGGAAAAAATTATGTAATAGTTCAACATCAAAGATATCATGGCACCTTTGCCAGATCATGGCATAGATTCTTTGATTTTAGTTCCATGTGTGTATGGTTTGGATGTGGTAGTCCCATAAAGGTCCACGTGTTGGATGCTTGGTCCTCACTGTGCCCATTTTGGAACAGTGGGACCTTTAAGAAGTAGGCCTTTATGGGAAGTGCTTAAGTCAATTTGAGTCAAGTCCTCAGAGACAACTGTGAGCCTTCTAGGCTTATATGCTGTCCTGTTTGTCATGTGATTTTATCCTCTCATGTGTACTCCTCCTATCCATCAATGGAGGAGTATTCAGAAAACACTGAATACTATCAAATCTTGAACTTTGAAACTCCCAAATTAAGTAACCTCCTCAGGTATTTTATTATTGTAATGTAAAACAAAATAAGACCTTGTGAATATTACCCTCTGGAAAATAATGGTGGACGTAGCAATACAAAAGGCAGACATATAAATGGAATTTAGTGAATGAGCCAATAATTGCATTTTCCAGTGTAATAGCTATAGGTGCAAGTAGAATGACTAAATCAACTTTGCCCTGAAATATTTAGGATTCCAAAATCAAAGAATGGTGGAAGTCATCCACTAAATAAAACCAACTTTTTCTACATTCTCTTTTCCAAATAGGGAGATTATATTTTCAAAATGCAAATTTAGAAAACAGCATGAAAAACTG
>RJWM01016808.1:0-44577 GCA_004363535.1 Dasyprocta punctata
ACTTCTCAGAGAAAGAAATACAAATGGCAAATAAATATATGAAAAAATGTTCAACATCATTGGTAATTCGGGAAATGGAAATTAAAACAACAGTGAGATTACACCTTACTCCAGAAAGAATGGCCAAGTTTAAAAAATCAACCAGTAACAAATGCTGGATGCGCTGTGAGGAAAAAGGAAGTCTTCTCCACTGTTGGTTGGAGTGTAGACTGGTGCAACCACTGTAGAAATCACTGTGGAGATTCCTCAAGAAGCTAGGATTAGAGATCGCTTTCAACCCAGCTATCCCACTTCTGGGCATTTTCCCAGAAGAATTGAAAACATCATACCACAGTGATATTTGTGCATCCATGTTTATAGCAACCCAATTTGTGATTGCCAAATCTTGGAGACAACCCAATTGCCCATCAATCAAAGAATGGATAAAAAAGTTGTGGTATTTTTATACAATGGAGTACTACTTGGCTATTAAGAAAGATTGTATTGAGACTTTTATAAGTAAATTGTTACGACTTGAGACCATACTCACAAGTGAGATAAATCAAACCCACATGTGCAAATACCGTATTGCCTCCCTAGTGTAAGAAACTGAAACAGTATATATGATCCGAGATCTACAATAAATACTATGTAAGGTCAAAATACTGCTCGAAGAGAAAAAGTAATTGGGAAGGGAAAAGTGGGAAAGAGGGAAGGGAAAAGGAAAAGATATAAATCTGTACATATGTATATGTAAGATAACTAAAACGAACATACTACTGAATGTATTAATTATTGAGAAAGATTGGTTAATACTCATATGATTAGATCAATTTTACTTGTCTGTATCTGTTAATGTAAACAACCATTTTGAAGATAACGATACACAATATGCAACCATTGTCGTTTGTATTATTCTGTTTTGTAAACCTATAATGTTACTATTGTGCATTTACTCTAGTCGTTTGTCTCTTTTGCTTTTTGTCTTTCTTATATGTGTCTTTTTTCCTCTTAAATAAAAAAAACCTATTTAATCTTATGTGTTACTACCACTGTTATTTTTGCTTTATATTTGTGTAGACATATGATTCTTTTCTTTTCCTTCAATTTGTGTATTTTTTTCATTAGATTTTACTGGTGCTTATTAGATATGCATAAGAATCACATTCATCATAGAGAATTTATACCTGTGCATGATGTAAATTGCTTTTCCCCATTTCCCTAGACACCCTTCAAACTCTCCTCCACTCCCATTTATAATGCTTTGTTTTCATGTTTTTCTTTTCTCGTTTTTTTTCTTTCTGTCCTTTCCCTCTCCCTTCTCACTTGTTTCCCTCCCATTTTGAATACTTTCCTCCTATTTCAAAGTACATTTTGGTCCTTATTTACAGTTTATATTTCTTACACCAGAGAAACAATGTGTATTCACACATATTATTTCACTTAAGAGTGTGGACTCAGGGAGTGTCTATTTTGCTGGAAATGTCTCAAGTGTATCCTTCTTTATGGCAAAGTAGTACTGATCAACATTAAAATAAAAAAACATATCTTCTTTATCCATTCACCAGGTTATGGGCACTTGGGTTGTTACCAAGATTTGGCTATTACCAACTGTGCAGCTATAAACATGAGTGTGCATATGTCACTGTGGTGTGATGTTTTTAATTCTTTTGGGAAGATACCCAGGATGGGAATAGCTGGGTCAAACAGAACCTCTAGTCCTAGTATTTTGAGAAATCTCCACACTAATTTTCTCAGTGGTTTCACCAGTCTAAACTCCCACCAACAGTGGAAAAGCACCACCAGGATTTGTTATTGGTTGATTTACTGATGATAGTTATTCTTTATGGGGTGAGATGAAATCTCAGTGTTGTTTTAATTTGCATCACTTGAATGACAAGTGAAGTTGAACATTTTTTTCATATATTTATTTGCTTTTGTATTTCTTCATCTGAGAAGTATATATTTACCTCAGATGCCTGTTTTGAAATAGATCTTTAAATTTGGGGGTGTCTGATTTTTTGAGTTCTTTATATGTTCCCAATAGTAATCCTTTGTCTGAGGAACAGCTGGCAAGCACTTTTCCCACACTGTAAGTTGTCTCTTCACTCTGCTGGTTTCTCTTGCTAAGCAAAAGCTTTTTAATAAGATGAGATCCCTGTTGTTGATTCTTTGTGATAGTTCTTGTGTAATCGGGGTTTTTTTATTCATAAAGTGCCTACGCCAATGTCTTCAAGAGTTTTACCTATTCTATCATCCAGCAGACTTAATGTTTCTGGTTTAATATTTAGATCTTTGAGCCATTATGAACTTAGTTTAGTGCATGGTGAAAAATATGGGTCCAATTTTAATCTTTGGTATGTGCAAAGCCAGTTTTCCCAGGTTAATTTATTAAACAGGGTATCTTTCTTCCAGTGAATGTATTTGGCAACTTTGTCAAAGATAAGGTGGTTGAGTATGTCTGGAGTTGTTTCTGAATCTTCTAGTCTGTTCCATTGATCCTCGGGTCTGGATTTCTTGGCCAGGACACTCTCTCTCTCTCTCTCTATATATATATATATATATATATGTATATATATATATGTATATAATCATAATTTAATAGAATAATTTCAAGTTGGGTATGGTGATGTCCCCTGTCTTGCCTTTGTTGCCCAGAATTGCCTTTGCCATTCTAGTTGTCTTCTCGTTCCTAATAAATTTTAGGATTGTACTTTGTGAGATATGCTATTGGAATTTTGATTGGAATTGCACTAAATCTGCATAGTTTTTTTCTGGTTCCAATTTTATTTACTTATTTATTTATTTATTTATTTACAAAGAATCTACAAAAAACTCAATAGAACAGACAAGGAGCTTTAGCAAGGTCATGGTACAAGGCCACAAAGTCATATACAGAAATTTAGTGTTGGCCTATATACAAGCAATGAAAACTTCAAAAGTAAACTCGTAAATGCACAAGTCAAAACATCACAAAAAAGCTTAAAGTAATATTACTGTATCAATCTACCAAAATAGGTTTATTATCTGTTTCTTAAAAACTATAAAAACTGATCAAGGGTAATCAAATACAACCTAAATAAGTGAAGAGAGACTATGCATGTGAATTGGACAAATGTCAAAGCATTTATTCTACCTTAAACTTATCTATAGATTCACCTCAATATCTATCAAAATCTCAGTGAATTCTTTTTTCTTTAATTATATTAACTATTTTTTACAAATATACATAAACATAAGCATAATTTTTCTTTCAGTTTGCTACACAAGTGTAACAATATGATGCTTACACATGTGTGACTTATTTATGTCAGTGATAAGTATATTTTCAAGGTGCATACATTTAAGTATGAAAGTGTCCAATTTATCAATCTTTATAGCTGAGTAGTATTCCATTATATAGAATTGTCAGATCTTTTTTGTTCATTCCTCAGTTGATGGGCATTTAGGCTGTTTGCAAGATCTGGCTATTATGAACTGTGCTGCTATAAACATAGGTGCACATATATCGCTGTGGTATGAAGTTTTTAATTCTTTTGGGAAGATACTCAGAAGGGGAATAGCTGGGTCAAATGGAACCTCCAATCCTAGATTTTTGAGGAATCTCCACATTGATATCTGCAATGGATGCACCAGCCTGCATTCCCACCAACAGTGGAAAGGGTTTCTTTTTCTCCACAGCCCCTCCAGCATTTATTATTGGTTGATTTCCTAATACTAGCCATTCTTTCTGGGGTGAGGTGGAATTTTAGTGTTGTTTTCATTTGCATCTCTCTAATAAGCAGTACTGTTGAACATTTTTTCAAGTATTTATTTGCTGTTTGTATGTCTTCATCCGAAAAGTGTGGGTTCATCTCAGATGCCCATTTTTGTATTGGGCCTTTAAATCTAAGACGGCTGTAGCCGGGCGTGGTGGCGCACGCCTTTAATCCCAGCACTCGGGAGGCTGAGGTAAGAGAAGCGTTGTGAGTTTGAGGCCAGCTTGGGCTACAATGCGAGCACAAGGCCAGCCTGAGCTACATAGTGCGACCCTGCCTCAAAAAACTAGGGCTGGGAGTTTGGCTCAGGGGCTTAAGCACCTGCTCTGGCAGGCGCGAGGTTGTGAGTTCAATCCCCGGTGCCGCAAAAAAAAAAAAAAAAAAAAAAAAAAAAAAAATCTAAGACGGCTGATTTTTTGAAGTTGTTCATATGTTTCAATAGTAATCCTTTATCTGACGAACAGCTGGCAAACATTTTCTCCCACATTGTGGGCTGTCTCTTCACTCTGTTGGTGGTTTCTCTTGTTGTTCAAAAGTCTTTCAATAGAATGAGATCCCATTTGTTGATTCTTTGTGATAGTTCCTGTGCAATCTGCTTTTATTCATTGTTTTTACCTACACCAATGTCTTCAAGAGTTTTGCCTGCTCTATCTTCCAGCAGATTTAATGTTTCTGTTTTAATGATGAGATGTTTAATCCATTCAGATTTCACCTTAGTATGTGGTGAAAGATATAGGTCCAGTTTTAATCTTCAGCATTTAGAAAGCCAGTTTTTCCAACACAATTTATTAAAGAGGCTATCTTTCTTCCAATGAATGTGTTGGGTACCTTTGTCAAAGATAAGGTAGCAGTTGTGTCTGTATCTTCTAATTTATTCCATTCATCTTTAGGTCTGTTTTTTTTTCCAATATCATACTGTTTTATCATAGTAGCTTTATAATATAATTTCAAGTCAGGAATTGTGATGACCCATCTTGTCTTTGTTGACCAGGATCACCTTTGCTATTCTAGGTCTCTCCCAGTTCTGGATGAATTTTAAGATTGTTTTCTCTATTTCTGTAAGATGTGCTATTGGAATTTTGATTGGGATTGCTTTGAATCTGTAAAACAGTTTTGGAAAGTATGGCCATTTTCACTATATTGATTTTTCCTACCCAAGAGCATGGGATATCTCTCTGTTTTCTAACATCCTTTTCAATCTCCTTTTTCTGAATACTATAGTTTTCAATATAGAGATTCTTTACATCTGTTGTTAGATTGATTCCTAAGTATTTCATTTATGTTGGATGCTATTGTAAAAGGTATTGTTTCCCTAATTTCTCTCTCAGTGCCTTTGTTATTCATGTACAAGAAGGCTATTGATTATTGAGTATTGACTTTTTAACCAGCTACATTACTAAATCTGTTTATTAAATCTAGAAATCTTTTGGTGGAGTTTTTGGGATCTTCTAATTAGAGTATCATGTCATCTGCAAATAATGATAGTTTAATTTCTTTCTTTCCTATTTTTATTCATTTTATTTCTTTCTCTTGTCTAATTACTATGGATAAAGTTTCCAGAACTATGCAAAATAAGAGTGGAGACAGTGGGCATCTTTGTCTTATTCCCCATTTTAGAGTGAAAACTTTCAGTTTTGTCCATTTAGTATGATGTTGGCCATTGTTTGTCATAGATGGCTGTGATCAGATTGAGATAGAGACCATCTATTCCAAAATTCTGTAGAGTTTTTTTATCATGAATGGATGCTGGGCTTTGTCAAAAGCTTTTTCTGCATATATTCAGATAATCGTATTGATTTTTATCCTTGACTGTGTAAATATGATATATTATATTTATGGATTTGCATAGGTTGAACCATTCCTGCATCCCTGGGATGAATCTCACTTGATCATGGTGTGCAATCTTTTTGACAATTTGCTGCAGTCTGTTTGCCAGTATCTTATTGAGGATTTTTGCATCAATGTTCATTAGGGTGGTATTTAATTTCCATGTGTTGATGAAGTTCTTGTGGTTTCCTTGGCGTGGATTTCTACTTTCATTGCACTGTGAACTGGTAGTATGCATGGGATAATTTCAATTCCTTTACGTTTACTTAAGCATGTTCTACGAGCCAGGGTTTGTCTATTTTGGAGAATGCCCCATGTACAGCTGAGGAGAATGTGTATTCTGATGTAAGGTGGGAGACTTTATAGACATCTACTAAGTCCATTTGCTCAAAAGTTTGATTTAGTTCTAATATTTCATTATTGATTTTCCTTCTAGTTGACATGTCTTTCTGTGACAGCAGGATATTTAGGTCTCCTAGTATAATTGTATTAAGGCTTATTTGATTTTTCATGTCCATTAATAATTGTTTTATATAAATGGGTGCACTAATATTTGTTACATATATATTTATGATAGTTATCTCTTCCTTTTGGATTGTTCTCTTTGCCAAGATATAACGACTTTCTTTGCCTCTCTTAATCATTCTTGGCTCAAAATTGACTCTATCTGCAAATAGAATAGCAAACCCTGCTTTTTTCAGAATTCCTGTGGCATGGAGTATTGTTTTCCATCCTTTGACTTTCAGTCTATGAGTTTCTTTTTGAATTAAATGTGTTTCTTTATGCATTATATTGTTGGATCTTGCTTCTTGATCCATTCTGCCAGTCTATGTCTTTTGGCTGGTGAATTGAAACAATTAACATTAATCATTAAAACTGATATGTATTGACTTATCCTTGTCATGTTATTTTCTCATTATTGACTCGCCCACCCTTTTTTTCCCTTCCCAATAATTGTTTGCCTTTCTTGGCATGGAGTATGGCTTTCCATCCTTTGACTTTCGGTATATGAATTTCTCTTTGAAATAAATATATTTCATGTATGCAGCATATTGGCAGATCTTGCTTCTTGATGCATTCTGTCAGTATATGTCTTTTGATTGGTACTGTTAACATTGATGGTAATAACTTATATGTATTGACTAATCCTTTTCATGTTATTTTGCTGTTGTTGGCTCCCCTTTTTTTCCACATCTGTTTAATTACTTGCCTTGCCTGTTGAGTTTCTTCTGTTGTGGTTCATGGAATACTAGTCCTTGTTAACTCTCTGGAGAATATCCTTCAGAATATTTAGGAGTGCAGGTTTCATGATCATAAATTTCCGCATGTGTTCTTTATCTTGGAAGTATCTTAATTCTCCAAAAATTTTTAATGATAGTTTTGCGGGGTACATCAATATATATTGGAAGTTATTTTTTCCTAGAGCTTAAAATATTTTATTCAAAGCTTTCCTTGACTTGAGATTTTGTGCTGAAAAGTCAGTTGTGCTTCTAATGGGCTTTCCTTTGTAGATGATTTGCTTCTTTTACCTTACAGCATTTAATATTGTATTCCTGAGTTAAAATTCTGAAATCTTGATTATGCTAGGCCTGACTATAGATAATTGGAGTTGTGCATGCTTCATTATCTGTGTGTCTAATTCTTTTTTTTATTTAAGAGAAAAAAAGACATAAAAGAAAGACAAAAAGCAAAAGAGACAAATGACAATAGCAAATCCACAACAGTAACATTATAGGTTTACAAAATAAGATGATAGGAACTTGAAAAAGGTTGCAATATTGTGTATCATTGCTTTAAACATGGCTGTTTACATAGAGATAAGACATGTAAAATTGATCTAATCATATGAGTATTAACTGTTCTTTCTCAATAACTAATGCATTAAGCAGTATAGTCATTTTAGTTATCTTACATATATATATAAATATATATATATACATATATATATATTAATGTCTTTTTCCTTTTCCCTTCCTTCTTTCCTCATTTTTCCTTTCCCAATTACTTTTACTCTTTGAGCAGTTTCTTACCCTTACACATTATTTATTGTAGATTTTGGATCATATATACTGTTTCAGTTTCTTACGCTAGGAAAACAATACGGTATTTACACATGGGGTTTCATTTATATCACTTATGAGTATGGACTCAAGTTGTGACCATTTACTTATAAAAGTCTCAATGCAGTCTTTCTTGATAGCTGAGTAGTACTCCATTGTATAAAAATACCACATCTTTTTTATCCATTAGTTGATTGATGGACACAGGATATTTCAAAGATTTGGCTATTACAAATTGGGTTGCTACAAACATGGATACACAAATATCACCATGGTATGATGTTTTCAATTCTTCTGGGAAAATGCCCAGAAGAAGGATAGCTGGGTCAAAAGGGATCTCTAATCCTAGCTTCTTGAGGAATCTCCACGCTGACTTCCACGGTGGTTGCACCAGTCTACACACCCACCAACAGTAGAGAAGAGTTCCTTTTTCCCCACAGCCCCTCCAGTATTTGTTATTGGTTGATTTTTTTATTTTGGCCATAATTTCTGGAGTGAGACAAAATCTCAGTGTTGTTTTAATTTGCATTTCCCAAATGACCATTGATGTTGAACATTTTTTGAATATTTATTTGCCATTTGTATTTCTTTTTCCAAGAAGTGTGTATTCATCTCAGATGCCCATTTTTGGATTGAGTCCTTGAATTTTAGGGGCCTGATTTCTTTTAATTCTTTATGTAGAAGTCCTTTGATGGGTAATTGGCTAAGATATTTTCCCAGCTCATGGGTTTTCTTTCACTCTGTTGGATATTTCTTTTGACATGCAAAAACTTTTTAGAAACATGAGATTCCAGTTGTTGATTCTGGGAAGTATTTCCTGTGCAGTTTGATTTTTGCTAATGAGTTCTCTGCCTAATCCTATGTCATCAAGGTTTTTCCTACTTTGTCTTCCAGCAAGTTTAGTGTCTCTGTTTTAATATTCAGAGCTTTGAAACATTTGACTTTATTTTAGTGCATGGTGACAGACATGGATCTAACTTAATTTACAACATATAGAAAGCCAGTTTTTCCAGCAACATTCGTTAAAGAGGCTTTCTTTCAATGTATGTATTTGGCATCTTTATCAAAGATGAGGTGGCTGAGTGTGTTTGTAGTTGTGGCTGTATCTTCTAATCTATTCCATTGATCCTCAGGTCTGTTTTGATTCCAGTACCATGCTAATTTTTATCACAGTAGCATTGTAATATAGCTTCAAGTCAGGGATTGTGATGCCTCCTGCCTTCCCTTTGTTGCCCAGAATTGCCTTTGCTATTATAGGTCTTTTCTGGTTCCAGATGAATTTCAGCAATGCTTTCTCTAGCTCTGTGGCATTTTGATTGGAATTGCATTAAATCTGAATAGCAAAAACAAGATCAAACAGTGAAGGAGAGAAAAATCACAACAATAAAAGCAAATGAGGGAGAGAGAAATAAAAATTAGAAATAAAAAAAATAAAAACAGAAAAAACAAATCCCCTTCCAGGTTTGACTCTGCTGTCCATAATAGGTAACATGTGGAGACAGAGTCCAGATCTGTGTTGATTTATTCCAGAAAGTCAGTAGTAGCTGTATGGTGGGGAAGTGGATAATCTTAGCAAGCCTATACCTTTATTTCTTCTGACGTTCAGGCTGTATTCTGACCACAGGGACTGAGATCAGACCCTTTCAGCCTGCAGCAGTTAGCACACCTTTGTGGGCTTGAACTCAGCTGGGAGCCACTAGATGGACTCAGTAGTTGTTCTGAGTTCTGAGCTCAGTTGGCCCCTCTCCATGATGGCTCCCAGTCAATTGCTTTCTCCAATGGGATGACAAAGTCCTCTTCACTCACTCACAGTTTGTGCAGTCTTTCATGTCTACTGTTCGCTTCCATTGCTTTGTTTCTCCATGGAGACTTCTGGTGTTCCCAGTAGTCACCATGATTCTGCAGGTTTTAACTGCTCCTCCCATGCAATGAGTCCCAACTTAGGAAGAAAATACTGCTGGCTAAATCCTTCTTCTTTATTGAAGTTTCTCTCTTTATTCTCCCTGTGAGTCTTAATTCTCACTTCAGATCCTTCCTGGGCCCAGGGGATCTACTTCCCTCCTTTTTGTCCTCCTCACTGTTATACTTTGTATCTGGATGTCCCCACAAAGCCTCATGAAGTCTTGGAAGCAGGCTTCCAGAGTGTGTGACTGATTCATGATTCAATGCTGGGATTATGGGTGTGAGTGCCACATCCAACCTAGGGTGAATGTGGTTTACATGTAATATAAGGGACAAAAACAGTCTTTGCTACACATTCTTCTCTTTTGCTCTTGTTGCTTTTGCTGTTTTCTGCTACCATGAACTGTCACCTTCTGCCATGTGCCACTCTGCCTTGAAACCAGCTGATTATGGACAGAAATCTCCAAGAACTGTGAGTTAAACAAACTTTTCCTTCCCAGCAACAAGAGAAAAGTAACCAACACACTCATTTCACACTATTCCAGTGTCTGGATGGCAACTCTCAGAGAGATTCTTTCTCTGTTGCTTACCACTCCACCATCTTCCTGGAAGTTTCTATGTGTGTTTTTAAAAATGAGATGAGGCTCACTTCTAGGCACTGTACAGTTGGATCTTCTTTTCTCATGCATTCAGTCACTATATCTTTTGATTGAGAAATTTCATTTATATTCAAGGTAATTATTGATATAATGACAAATTTTCTGTTGTCATTTCATTTTGGGAAGTGTACTTGGTAAATACTTTGTTTCTTTGTTCCTCACTTGTCATTTTCAAGATGTTTGATGTTTTTTGCATACCCTATAAAGTTTTGCTTTTTTGTTGCTATTTCAGGATGACAATAGCTTAACTTTGATTAAATACAATAGCCCTACACTTTATCACCCCACACACATTTTATGTTATTAATGTCTGAATTTACATTGGGTTTTTAAATGTACACTTTGATTATATGTTTTAGCTCTAGTTGCTATCACTTTTCTCATTCAACCTTCATAGTAGAGATAAAATTACACATAACCATCAGTCTTAGAGTATTCTGAATATTTCTCTATGTTATTTATAGTATTATGCTTTATCCTTTCATTATTTTCATGTTATTAACTAGAAATTTTTTGTTTCTGTTAAAAGACTTCCTTTACCAATTCTTGTAAGAAAATTCTTGTGGTTAGAGGTTTTGTTGTTGCTGTAGTTTTTGTTTTTGTTTTTGTCTAGAAATGTTGTTTTTCCTTCATGTCCAAAATTTTACTTTTCTGGGTAAAAGATTATTTTATTTACTGATAATCATTTTCCTTCAGCATTTTGAATATATCAAGCACTGTCTTGCTCTACAGGACTTTTATGAAGTCCTTTGAATGTGATGTATATCTTTTTCTTGTTACTCTCAAAATTCTTTCTTTGTCTTGAATCTTAGATATTTTCATTATCATATATCTTGATGAGCTTCCCTTTAGGAAACTTCCTATATCTGGACATTGACTGCTTTCTGCAAACTAAGGAAATGTTCATTCATTATTCATTATTCTTTGCATTTCCCTTTTCTTCT
This sequence comes from Dasyprocta punctata, assembly GCA_004363535.1. Lineage (NCBI taxonomy): Eukaryota > Metazoa > Chordata > Mammalia > Rodentia > Dasyproctidae > Dasyprocta > Dasyprocta punctata. The sequence goes on from RJWM01016808.1 coordinate 11,130, forward strand.
TTTTTTTCTTTTCTTAGGTCCTGAAGATCAAACCCAGGGACTGACATTCCCAGCCTATCCATTATTCCTTTAAGTAAATTTTCTGGCCCTTTGTTCCCTTTCCTCTCTGAAATGTCAATTATATATTGGTTAGGTCTATCGATAGTGTTCCATAATTCCCATGTGTTTGCTTCCTCTTTTTTTGTCACTTTCTTCTTCATTGTGTTCCTGTAATTGGTCAATTTCAAATACTCTATCTTAAAGTCCACTGTTTTTTTCTTCAGCTTGCTCTAGGCAGCTGCTAAAATTTTGTATTGCATTTTTCAGGTTAAAAGTTTTGATCCATAAATGATTGCTTATTAATAGTGGACCTTTTTATGAAGGGATTAATATCTGGGGCTTCAGAAAGTGTCCTTACTGATATTCCCAAAACTTTTCTTTACTATTCAGTGAAATGATTAAAAAATTGAGAACACTATAGTGATTGATGCATTATATTAAATGCAAAGGTAAATCGAAGAGAAACCATTCTGAAAACCAAACACAATGATGAGGTGGAAAGGAGGGAAACTAACATAATCGTTGATGTTTTGATATAAATTTCATACCATTTATTTTCAAAGGTGTTTCTTTTCATTCCTGCCATATAGTTGACTGCCTTGGTAAATTAGCTCTTGTTTGGAACCAATATAAAGATGTTCTCAATCCCAATGAATTTAAGGGTTCAGTTCTTTGAAGATAGAGAAAAACTGCTTCACAATAAGTAGGTCATCATTTTCTCCAGCCTTAGTTTTCATTGAAAATAAAATGAATACTGTATATTCAAGATTCAGGGGAAACCACAACCAATGAAGCAAGTGGTATACTTGAGTCAGAATCAGTTACTGTTTTTCTCTCTTTTCAGCATGGAATGAATAGTTCAGAAGACTTATTATTCTTTTTTAAAAAGTCTATCTTCTTGTAAATGAGAACAAAAACACTTTTCATCTAACTGAGTGTATTTGCCCTTGGTTTTTGCATTTGCCTTTATTTTGCATTCTTATTTGATATTTAATAGACAGATTTTTATTTTGTGTGCAACTATTCTAATTTACAAAATCGAATTGACTAAGGGGCCTCGTGATTATGGATTCAATTATACTTTGCTAATGGATACAAAATTCATCCTGCTTGAATTTTAAATAAATTCTATACTAGTGTATAAGAGAGTTAATTATATTCTGTACTGGGACAATTTTACTCATAGTCTGAAAGGGCTATATGGAACTAGGCCAAAAAATGTTTAGGGCCTATCTCCTAGTAGTCCTAAAAAGAAATATTTAAAATCCAGACCATGTGATTTTCTATTCAGAATGTCTGATAGCAAGATTAAACCTGAAAACTATAGCCAATTATGCATATGTCTTTAAAAATACCTAGATTTTTATCAGATGCAATTTACATTTGAGATTAACCAATAGTCTATAAACTGGCATGCAATTATTGATCCAGTGATATCTTATTTACATTGTTCTAAAATGTAAGAATTTCATAAACTTAGTCTGAATATTTCTATAATTATGCTGAAAAATGTTTTACATATGACCAGTCAGTGGGAGAGGGGTAGTTTAGATAAGGATCCCACTTACCCCATGGTCCTAAAAGTGTATTGATGGAGTTTTCACTTTAGTGAGGTTCTTTATCTGTACTTTTCTCCACTAATCCATGGTCATAAGTGAATACATCTGTGTGATGAGAACAATTTTTTCACTTGGGAAATAATAGAAAAAGTAGGCTGTACAAATCAGAAAAAGTGTGTTTGTGTGCAGGGATAGGGTAAGAGTTAGCAAAAGGGATAGTTAGAAGGGTGGAAATGTAGTTTCACTAGAAAAGTTTAACAAATTGTAAGAAGTTTTCATCAGATGATTCTAGAAATTGAACACAGGTAGGAGTAAAGGAAAAAATTGTACTGGGTAAAATTAGCAAACGCAATTTTCTATAAACATGTATTTTAGAATTGAGTAGAAAAAATTTATTTTGAAGATAAACCAAGTAAAGTTGACATGTGTTGTAGCAAATTTATCCTCCAATACAGGTATCAAGGCCCTAAAGACCAGAAATATGTGGTACGTAGTCAAGAGTCTCAAGCTCCTTGTTTTTTCAGTCTGTAATAATGGGTGTGGTTGTTTTGCCTTTAAGTTCCACTGGGTTGGTATCCCTTGAGGTCCTGAATTTCAACCTCTCCTCAAAATCAGGGATGATGGTAGTCTGTCTGACGAAACAGAGAAGACTCTGCTCTCTAAAATAGAAGGAGACAACCTGGACCCTTTGGGCTATGCCCTCTTGGTCTGTGGTAAGAAAGCCACCACTGCTGATCTCTGAATAACTTCTGAAGTTTTTATTCTATTGTGCTGAAGAATAATACATGCTTGCAATTGACAGTTCAAATGTCCTATTCTGTAGTTTTACAAACATTTTATTAGTCATTCTTTATCTTTTACTATCTCTGTATCCTTTAATACAAGCTGATAATCCTTCTAGCAACAGTTTAATTTTCATTTTGAATTTCTGCTGAGATGACTGGGTAGATGTATGAGTAAAACTCATGTTCTCTCCAACATTCATGATTGGGCTGTGATTTTTTATGTGTCTTGCTACCAGGTAGCTCTAACTTAATGTTACTAGTTAAAAGACATATAAAAATGATTACATCCATTTGTACCAAGTGGTATATGCTACTTGATGAGACAGTCATGCATGTACCCCTGATGGTTCAAGCTGGCAGGAAGGTGCTAATGAGTGGTTGTCCCAGTTACACTGTTGGTATTCTCTCCAGAACTTGCATTCTCAGTTTTTGTAAGGTGGATAGTCTAAGAATTCTTGATATCTTCAACTTCATTCTTAATTTATCCCTTTCCTCTCATGTTTTGCTGTGAGCAACAAGAAGAGTCCAGGCCACACATACAAGTGTTTGACAAGAAATTCTCTCAGCTAAATATTTGTTTGTGGCTTACAATATCTACTTCCCAAAAGTTCTAGAATATGAATCAGTCAAGTGATAGGAGCTACAAAATGGTGGACCAGTGAACACAATAGGGGGACTCCCTGAAAAATACCATCCAAATGCTAGAATATAAAAACAGCGAGAAGAAAAAAAAGAGGGAGATAGGTCCTCTGGACTCAAGAAGAATCTAAAATGAGAATTGAAGCCCACAGAAAGAGTAAAAAAAGAAGTAACCAAACAAAGGTGGAGGTTGGCCACACCTCTGACAGGAGCTGAACCCAATTAGCAGTGGGGAGCATCCTGGGAAAGTGCAATTAAAGTGCTGCAACCAATTAAAGTGCTGCAACCAATTAAAGTGCTGCAACCAATTAAAGTGCTGCAACTACGGCTATGATGGCAGAGTCAGCGATCAATCATGGGGCAAGGTGGACTGGAGCATGTGAGTGGGTGAGCATGGTGGGCCCCAGCCCCCTACCCCCCACCCCCGTGAGGGAGAGCAAGGGACTGGCATCCATCTTGAGACCAGAACCACAACTAATTTGGCACGGTTCCAAAGAAATTGCTCTAACTGAGCCCCAGAGGGTCCCGGAAAGTGACCGGCTAGGTCTGGAGGCCAAGACTGCATGCATGTCCTAGGGGTGGCAGGGGAAGTTTAACGGACAACCAGCATAGGTTTGCAAGCAGTGGCCCCAACCCCGCACACTGTACCAGACATCAGTGGAGCAGAGAAGGGCTGGGGAAAGGCAGTGGACCAGCACGGGAATGATCAAGAGATCATCTAGGTCTGGAGACCAAGGCTCCATGTGCACCCTAGGGGTGATAGGGGAAGTTTTACAGACAGCCAGCACAGATTCCCAGGCAGTGGCCCCACCCCCACACACTGTACCAGACATCCGTGGAGTGGAGACGGGCTGGGGAAAGGCAGTGGACCAACACGGGCTCACTGCAGAGAAGCCACAAGACTCTTGAACAACCCAGGAAAATGCCAAGACAGAAAGATAGAGGGCGCTCTCTGGCTGCAGATTCAAGCAGAGCAAATCCAGGAGAAGCAAACACAGAAGAGGTCAGGAGCCCAGCAATTAAAATCTCTGAGGTGATGACAACTGAAGTGGGGAGACAACTCCATGAAGCTATAAAAGAAATTAGAGTGGAACTGTTGACCCAGCTGAGAATAGAAATGAAATACATAATAAAGAAATCACTAGGCGTCTCTAAAGGAGACATAGACGAAAAGGTGGAGTGTGGAAAATTGAAGGAAACTGAGAAGGAAAAAAACAAAAAAGAATTAGAATATATGAAACAGATTCAGAGAGACTACCAGGAAATCAAAGACTAATGAAAGTTGGCAGAACCACCTGAAGGAAACTAAAGATAGACTTTCAAATCTGGAAGACAGGCTAGAAGCCTGGGATTGAGAAAGGAAAGACCTCCTAAAAATAATAAGAAACCTGGAAGCAGCAGTGCAACGGCTGCAAGACAACCCAAGGAAATATAATTTACAAATAAAAGCTGTGAGTGAAAAAGCAGGGGTCAATACAGATCAACTTAAAAGCCTATTTACAGAAATAATTTCAGAAAACTTTCCAAGCATGGGAACAGGAAGAGACTTTCAGATAAGTGAAGCATATAGAACTCCAACTAAACATGACCAAAATATGCCTACACCCAGACATACAATAATCAAGATTCCAGAAATCTCATACAAAAACAAAATATTAAAAGCTATTAGAGAAAAGAGACAGATTACCTACAAAGGAAGGCCCCTCAGAATCACGACAAACTTCTCAGCACAAACCATCAGGTCAAGAAGAGCTTGGAGTGAAGTATTTCAAGCCCTGAAGGAAAATAACTTCCAACCCAGATTGATGTACCCTGCAAAATTATCTTTCAAAATCAACGGAGAAACAAGATACTTCCACGAAAAAGAACAACTAAAGGAACTTATGACAACCAAACCAACCCTACAAAGAATACTGAAGGACATCCTAGAGAGAGATAAAAAAAAGTCCACAGCTCCAGAAACAGCAATAGAGGAATATCACTGAGCGGGGCAGACAAATGAATAATCCATCATCGGGATTTGAGTCCAGTATTGTTTTCAATGAGCTGTTTAGTTTAATCCTATTCTACCTCGACCTGCTTAACTTTATTATATATGATGACAAAGATGGCTATTTTAGAGATAATAAAATTTATTAGGGTAGCCTTTAATGATATTCGATCACCTTGTTTTGAAACCAGGTATTGCTTTCACTGTTCTGTTTTGAGGGATTTTAACCTATCTTTGTATTACAACAGATGATATAGGCAACTGCCTAGAAGATAATATGAGGCATTATAGAAATCAATGTTGCATTACTATGTATTGCTTCCATTATTTTATTTGTTATTGGTTTTATTCAGTACTGTTTCATTCGACTATATTAGGCCAATTGGTAAGGGCAATTATTTTGAAGAAAATAAGAGGTATCACAAGGGGAACTGAGGAAGGAAGGAAGGAAAAAGGAAAAAGCATAGATTTATATGAGGGTGTACATAAGATAGTTTGAAAGACTATATTACTAAATGCATTAACTGGTGAGAGAGAACAGTTGATACTCATATGATTAGACCAATCTTACATGTCTTTATCTGTCAATCTGAACAACCCCCTTGAAGGTAACGATGTGCAATGTCACAACTACTGTAAAACTCCAATCATCTCATTTCATAAACATATAATGTTACAGTATCAGATATGTTGTTGTTGTTTGTTGATCCCTTTATCTTTTTGTTTCTCTTCTTTATGACCATTCTTTTATTCTTTATTGGTTTCATTCTGAACTATCTTGCTTGATTATATTAGACCTGATGATATGGGCAGTTATTTTAATGATAACAAGAGGTATTCTAAGGGGAAAGGAAGAAAGGAAGGGAAAAAGAAAAAGACATAAATTTATAAATAGGTATACCTAGGACAGTTAAAATGACTATATTACTAAATGCATTAGTTATTGAAAAAGAAAAGTTAATACTCATGATTTGATAAATTTTGCATGTCTATATCTGTCAATCTGAACAACCCCTATGAAGGTAATGATACGCAATATTGTAACTACTCCCAAATTTCAACCATCTCATTATGTAAACCTACAATGTTATCGTATGAGATTTGTTGTTGTCGTTTGTCTTTTTTGCTGTTTCTGTCTTCTGTGTCCATTTTTTCTTAAATAAAAAAAGAATCAGTCAAGTTATTTGTCTTATCATTTTACATGTTTGTCCTTATTTCAGTATCACTGACGTTCCTCATTTGTGTCTGAAATCTCAAGAGACTTATGGTTCACATCCATTGTTCTACCAACAGTGTCTTCGAAACAACCTAGGCTTTTCTTAACATGCATATCAAGGAACCTCTAATTTCTTCCTATTGCCCAGTTCCAAAGATGGCAAAGCATTTTACAAATTTGTCACAATCGCACCCAATTTTTCAGTAACAAATTATTTTTTTATTTTAAGAAAAAAATACACAAAATTTCTTAACAAAATAATAGAAGAATAGTAATAGTTAATACATTACATATTGTCATCTTTACAGTAGTTGCCCAGGATAAAGATATAGGCATAAAAATTTCTCCAATAAATATTAGCACAAAATTCCTTGTTAGTGAACTTAAAGGGACTGCATTTTTTCCCTTTCCCCTACTAGCCTTTCCCCTTTCACCCAGTCTACTTCCTTTTACCTTGTGAACAATTTCACCCCATTTTCAATACTATAAATTTTATAACTTATTTACTCTTTCAGTTTCTCACACCAGGGAGATCTTGTGATGTGTACACAAGTTTGATTTGTTTCACTGATGAGTATGGTCTCAAGTTTCATTCATTTACCCATAAAAGTCTCACGTTTGTCCTTCTTTATGGATGAGTACTACTCCATTGTATAAAAATACCACATCTTTTTATGCATTCCTTGGTTGATGGCCATTGATGTTTTTCCTAAGATTTAGCTAGTACAAATTGTGGTGTTATAAACATAGGTGCACACAAATCACTGTGGTATCAAGTTTTTATTTCTTCCAGGAAGATAACCAGAAGGGGAATAGTTGGGTTGAATGGAATCCCCAATCCTACCATTTTGAAAAATCTCCACACGGATTTCTACAGTGGTTGTAGCAGTCTAAATTTCCACCAAAAGTGAAAAAGTATTGCTTTTTCCCCAAAACCCCTCCAGCATTTGTTATTGGTTGATTTCTTGATGATACCCATTCTTTCTGGGGTGAGATGGAATCTCAGTGTCTTTTTAATTTGCATCTCTCGAATGACCCACAATGTTGAACATTTTTCTATATACTTTTTGCCATTTGTATTTCTTCATCTGAGAAGTATGTATTCATCTCATGCCAACTTTTTAATTGGGTCTTGAATTCACGAGGCCTGATTTTTTTTCAATTCTTTATACATTTCAGAGATGAGTTCCCTGTCTGAGGGACAATTGACTAAATTTTTTTCACAATCTGTTGGTTATCTTTTCACTGTGTTGGTGATTTCGTTTGCTGTGTGAAAGCTTTTTAGTAAGATAAAATCCCAGTTGTTGATTCTTTGAAGTATTTCTCATGGAGTCTGGGTTTTCATGAATTCTTTACCCACACCTATGCTTCAAGATTTTTACCTACTTTCTCTTCAAGTAGATTTAGTTCCTCTGTTTTAACATTTAGATCTTTGATCCATTTTGATTTTTGTGTAGTGCCTGGTGATAGACATGGTCCTAGTTTTAGTCCTCAGCATGTAGTGAACCAGTTTTTTTGGTCCCGTTTATTAAAGAGGCTCTCTTTCTTCTAGTGAACATGTTTTGTCCCTTTGTCAAGGATAAGGTGGTTGAGTGTGTTTGTAGTTATGTCTGCATCTTCTAGTCTGTTCCCCTGGTCCTCAAGTCTTTATTATAAATTTTCATGCTGCTTTTATCACAGTAACCTCATAGTATAATTTCGAGTTAGGAATTGTAATGCCTCCTGCCGTGCCTTTGTTGCCCAGGATTGCCTTTGCTATTCTAGGTCTCTTCTGGTTCCAAATGAATTTTAGAAATATTTTCTCTAGTCATATGAGGTATGCTAATAGCATTTTGATCAGAATCATGTGAAATCTATATAAAAATTTTGAAGTATGGTCATTTTTAATATGTTGATTCCTCCTACCCATGTGCAAGGAATATTGTTGCATTTTCTGGTATTCTATATGATCTCTTTTTCAGAGCACTGTAATTTTCAATATATAGATCCTTTACTTCCTTTGTTAGACTGATTCTTAAGTATCTCATTTTTTTGGATGCTATTTTGAAGGGTGTAGTTTCCCTAATTTCTCTCAGTGAGTTTTTTTGTGTGTGTGTGCAAGAATGCTATTGAGTGCTGTGTGTTGACTCTGTATCCAGCTATGCTACTGAATTTGGTTAATAAATATAGAAGTCTTTTGGTTGAATTTTTGTGTTCTTCTATGTCGAGTATCACGTCATTTGCCAGTAATGATGATTTAACTTCTTTTCCTCTCCTTATTCCTTTTATTTTCCTTTCTTGATTAATTGCTCTGGCTAATATTTCCAGAACTATATTAAATAAAACTGGCGATAATGGACATCTTTGTCTTGTTCCTTATTTTAGAATGATGTTTTCAGTTTTTATCCATTTAGTATGATGCTGGCTTTTGATTCATCATAGATAACTTATCAGATTGAGATAAAGAGCATTTACTCCAATTTTCTGTAACTTTTTTTTGAGGTATGAGTGTTGGATTTTTTTCAAATGGCTTTTCTGCATCTATTGAGGTGATCATACGCTATCTACCTTAGTAAAAAAATATGTATTATTAAGAGTTCTGTAGGCAATCCAAGTCAACAATAATAGCAGGAGATGTTCCCAAAAAGAAATTTAAGATACTTTTAATATAGTAATTTAACTTGAGAACTTCAGTTTTATAACCGTGGAGGTGAAAATGCAGTATCTACAGGATGTAGGGCAGGTTAAAGCGCTAAGAAGGAATTGCAGTTGGAGTTCAAAGACTATGGTTTGGTAGAATTTTTTCTTGCTTGAGGGTTATCAGTCTTTGTTCTATCAACTGATTGATGAGGCTTATCCACTTTATGGAAGGAAATCTGCTTCACTCACAGTCTAATGATCTATATGAAAATACCTTCCAGAAATACTTCCACAGAAACATCCATCTAAACAATAATATTGCACTGAATTTGTGGTCACAGCATCCCAGCCATTTGACACATAAAATTGGCTATCACATTCTCCTAAAACTCATACTTATTTAACCCAAATCCAAGAATATGTATTGTTTTGGAAAAAGATCTTTATAGGTATACAGCAATTACTTAAATTAAAATGAAGTCTTCAAGTTTCTCTGCATCTTTGCCAGAAACTTTTATTCCATTTTTCATAATGACTATCCTAATGGTGATACTGTGGTGCCTTATTGTGATTTTCTTTGCACTTCTCTAATGATAAATGTTTATTTCTTTGGAGGAGATGTCTATTGAAGTATGTTGTCCATATTTTGAGTTGGTTGCTTCTTATTGTTGAATTCAGGACTTTATAATATATTCTGAATATGAGTTGCTCATCATATACCTGAGTTACAATTTTTCCCATTCTGTAGGATCCCTTCCACTTTGTTGACTGATCCATTTAGTAGAAAAATATTTTAATTGTGATGAAATTAAATTTATTTTGTTACCTGTGCTTTTGGTGTCACATCCAATAATTCATTGTCAAATCCAATGTCATGAAACTTCCCCACGGTTTTAAGTATATTTGCACTATTTTCAACCACTACAAAAAAACTATTTCAGGAACGGGGATATAGCTCAGCAGCACAGTGCATGCCTGGCAAGTGCAAGGTCCTGAGTTCAGTTTCCCATGCCAAAACAAAAATCTATTTTAATAAAGTGTGTATGTGGATGTGTGTAAGTGTGTTCGTCTCTGTGTGTATGTGGTCAAGATGATAGAATTTAGGAACTCATGAATATTTGCAAATACTTTATCAAGAACTTTTTCATATTTCTAAACTGAAATTTTATATCCAGGAAATTGCAACTACATGTCCACTTCTACCCAGCCATTGGCAACTGCCATACTGCTATTTGAATCATTTGAGACCATACATAAATTTTAGGAAAAATTTTTCTATTTTGGCAAAGAGTACATCATTGGGTTGTTTAATAGGGATTTCATTGTATCAGTATATTGCTTTAGGTGGTACTGTCATCTTAGTATTATTGAGATTTAGGCTGCAGGTATAGCTCAGTGGCACAGCATCTGCCTAGAAAGTGCTAGGTTCTGAGTTTGATTAATGACATGAAGAGAAAAAGACCTCAAGTAATATCGAGACTTGTAATCCATGAAGAAAGGATATACCTTTTTTATTTATGTATTGCATTTCTTAAAACAATGATTTGTGTTGAGTGTAGAAACATTTTGGTTCCTTGGTGATTTATTATGTTATTTTATAGCTTTTAATGTTGCTTGAAGTAGAATTTTAGTCTTAATTATATTTTGGAATGTTAAAGGTAATATAAGAAGTGCAAATATTTGTATTTTGATATAAAGTTTCAATTTTTATGAACTCATTTATTAGCTTTAATACATTGTATTTTTAATTCTTTTTGATCTCTACATGGTATCATTAATCTACAAATAGTGATAACTTTATTTCTTTCTTTCTAAGTCTGGGTTTTTTCTCTTTTTTTATTACATGTTTACAAATCACAACGTTTACATTCCTTGGGTGAAGCTGATACATGCACATAATACATTTCGATTCCTTTTTCCAGTCTCTTTCATTTCTTCTCTTTCCCCTCCTACCATATCTCTTCTTTCGCATTTGAAAAAGATCTACTTCTCTACTTCTTACTAAATTTTGTTTTGCTCTTTAGTTTTAATTTGGGTTTCTCATATTAAAGAAATAATGTAATATTTAAGATTCTGTGTCTGATTTATTTCACTTAACATTACGATTTCAAAATGCAACCATTTTTCTACAATTGATTCAAGTATATCTTTCTTTATGGCAGAGTATTACTCCACTATATGTAATTGCCATATAGCCTATCAGTTCATCTGTTGGTGGACATAGAGGCAACTTCCAAGGCTTGTCTATTATGAATTGTGCTGCTATAAACAAGGGCATGCATGTATCACTGTAATATGATGTTTATAACTATTTGGGGGTATATTTCTAAAGGGGAATAATGGGGTCAAATGGAATTCCCAGTTTCAAATTTTCAAGGAATCCTCATAATGTTTTTCATAGTGATTGTACTACTTTAAATTCCCTTCAGCAGTGTAGATTGGTTTCCTTTTTCTTCACAGCCTCACCAGCAAGACTTACTATATGATTCCTTGATAAAATTTATGCTTTCTAGGGTAAAGTAGAATCTCATTGTGATTTTAATTTTCATTACTCTAATGATCACAAATGTTGAGTATTTCTTCATGTATTTATTGGTCATTTGTATTACCTCTGTGAAGTATTTATTCATTTCATTTGAATATTTTTTTATTGTAAAGAGAATAAAACAAAACAGAATAAAGCAAATCAGAACAGGACAATGCAAGTGATACAAGACTTCAAAACAAGACAACAGGAAATCAACAATGGCTACAATAATGTCTCTCATTTTCTTCAAAACAGCTGTCGATACCATCACACATAATAAAATCAAAACAAAACAATCAAAACAAAGCAATGAATGTATTACAGGACTTCAAAACAAGATAACATGAAATTAACAATGGCTACCATAATGTCTCTTGTTTTCTTCAAAATAGCTGTCCATATCTGCACACATAAGAAAATCTAACAAAACAAAATAGAATAAAACCAATCAAAACAAAAGAATGAAAACATTGCAGGACTTCAGAACAGGATAATAGGAAATCAATAATGGCTACCTTAATGTCTCTTATTTTCTTCAAAATGGCTGCCCATACTGACACTTAATAAAATCAAATAAAAAACAGAATAAAACCAATCAAGGTGAAAGAATGAAAGCATTATAGGACTTCAAAACAATATGATAGGAAATCAACAATGGCTGCCATGTCTCTTGTTCTCTTCAAAATAGCTGTCCATACCATCACTCATAATAAAATGAAACAAAACAAAACAGAATAAACCACACCTAAAAAAATTATGAAAATGTTACAAGAATTCAAAACAAGATAATAGGAAATTAACAGTAGTTGCCACTTTCCCTTTTTAGAAGCTTCCTCCCCTTTCACTTTCATAGCATCAATTGCACTTTTTAGATCCCACTAACACCTTCAATTTTTTTTTCTTGGCCAGGGATAAAACTCATGACCTTGAGCTTGCCAGGCAAGTGCATGAGCTGCTGAACTAAATCCCTGGTCCCTCCTTCAGTTTTTTATGCTAGAGAGATAACTCAGTATTCATCTGTATGAATTCAAACAATTTCACTCATGGCATGGTCTCCAGTAGTATCCATTTACCTAGAAGAACTTCAAGATCATCCTATTTTATACCTGAGTAGCTTACCATTGTATGAAAATACCATATCTTTCCGATCCATTCTGTGGTTGATGGGCAAGTTACCTTTGCTTTTTCAGGTTTCCTGTCACATGGAACAATTGGTTTCTCTCCTTCGATTTTCTGTCTAGGAATTTCCTTTCGAGTTAAGTGTGTTTCTGGTATACAGTAGATTGATGGATCTTGTTTCTTGATCCACTCTCCCTGTTTCTTTTTATTGGTGAATTGAGGCCATCTACATTAATGGCTACAACTAGCATTCATTGGTTCATCTCTGTCATGCTATCCTCCTGCTGTTGGCCCTCCATATTTCCCCTTCATCCAATTGCCTGTCCTGTTTGGCAATCCTCCTCTGCTGCTGTTCCTGGAACCATGGTCATCTTTATCTCTCTCTAGAATAATCTTCAGCACATTCTGTAGGGATGGTTTGGTGGTTATGAATTCCTCCAGTTGTTCTTTATCATGGAAGTATCTTATTTTCCATTAATTTTGAAAGATAGTTTTGCAGGGTACATCAATCTGGGTTGGAAGTTGCTTTCATTCAGGATTTGAAACACTTTACTCCAAATTCTTCTTGACTTGATGGTTTGTGTTGACAAGTCTGCCATGATTCTGATGGGTTTTTCTTTATAGGTGATCTTTTTCTTTTCTCTAACAGCTTTTAATATTCTGTTCTTATGCTCAATTTCTGGGATCTTGATTTTTATACATCTAGGTGTAGATTTGTTTTGGTTATGGCTAGTTGGAGTTCTGTATCCCTCATTTATCTGTATGCCAGATCCTTTTACCATGTTTGGGAAGTTTCCTACTACTACTTCTGTAAGTAGTGTTGTTTTTTTTTTTTCTTTTTTATTGGCTCCTGCTTCTTCACTGACACCCACAACCCTTATTTTTCTTTGCATCATTTTGCAGCCATTTAATTGTTATTTTCTGGTTCTTTGTTATTTTTAGGAGATCTTTCCTTTCACAAATGCTAGCTACGATCTTGTCTTCAAGGTCTAAAAGTCTATCTTCAGTTTCTTTCAAGTGTTTTTGCCAGCTTTTGATTGACTTTTTAATTACCTGAATATCTCTTTGAATCTGTCTCATGCATTGTAATTCCTTCTTATATTGTTCATTCAAGGTTTCCATCATTTTTCTATGCTCCTCTTCTTTATCTATGTCTTCTTCAAGTATGCTTAGCAATTCTTTCATTATGTTTGTGATTTCTTCTTTTATCTGAGACAGAATTTCTGATCTGATTATTTTTACAGTGTCATGAAGTTGTTTCTTTACTTCAGTTGCTACCCTCTCAGAGATTTCAGGTGTGTGACTTCCATTTTCTTCCATGACTACATCTCCCAGATTTGTTCTCTGTGTGCTGGAGGTTGAGATTGTCTTTTGTTCCATGGTCTTGACATTCTCCTGGGTTCCTCCCAACAAAATGCTTGTGGGCTCCCAGGCACTTCCCTTGCTGGCTGCCACTCTGCAGTATAGAGGAATGGGACAGGCACTTGAGTTTCTCTGAACCCAGGTTCGCAGGGAGGTGGCAGGGCATATAGCAGGCTTCTCCAGGCCTGTGAAGATACACTGAGGCTTCTCTGATGGCCAGAGTGTGTGGTGGCAGGACTGCTTCTTTTCTCAGTCTGTGGGGCTGCTTCTGCTCTCATTCTGCGTGTCTACACCAGGACTTCCCCAATGGTAGCAGGCACACAGTGGTGTGTTTGTCTGATTCTCCTTATAGGTGCTGGCTGCCCAAAGGAAGCAAGGGTCTCCAGTGGTGGCCTGTGGGTGCACTGGGCATATCTGGCTGCACCTCCCTGCCCATGCTGGCTGCCCCTGCCAATTATTTGATTGGGTCTTTTATATTATATAGTTTTACTTTTTATTCCACTGGTTGTTTATTCTGCTGGGTGAAAGTTGTTTAATTTGATATAATCCCATTTGTGGATCCTCTATACTATTTCCTATCTAATTGAGATTCTGTTAAGAAAGTCTATATCTGTGCATATGATTTCAAAAATTTTGCATATTTGGATCTTTCAGAAGGTTAACTAATTCTGCCCTAACATGTAATTCCTTGATCTATTTTGATTTAAATTTAATACATTGTGATAAATATTTTTCAAGAGTCAGTCTTCTGAAACCAGGCATGGTGGCACATGCCTGCAATCCCAGGACTCAAGAGGCTGAAGCAGGAGGATCATTGAAAGTTCAACACCAGGCTGGGATACAAAGTGAGTTCAAGGTCAACCTTAACTGCATAGCTAGACCCTGTCTCAAAAAAGACAAAAAAATCAGTCTTTGGCATGTGAATAGCCAGTGTTTTCAACACCATTTATTAAAGAGGCTGTCATTCCTCCAGTGGGTGTTTTTGGCCCCTTTGCCAAAAATCAAATAGTTGAATGATCTTGGATTTGTTTTAGCATTCTTCATAGCGTTCCACTGATCTTCATGACTCCTTTTGTGCCACTATCATATTGTTTTTGTCACTGTAGCTTTGCAAAATAACTTCAAGTCCAGGATTGTGGTATTCCCATCTTTACTTTTATTAGCCAGGATTGCTTTGCCTGTTTTGATCTCTTCATTTTTCATATGAATTTCAGGATAATTTTCTCCAGTTCTGTCAAAAATTATGTTGGTATTCTGACTTGGATTACATTTAAATCTGTATATCAGTTCTTGAAGTATGACCATTTTGAATACTTTGGTTCTTCCTATCTAGGAATAGAGGATATATTTCCATTTCCTGATGTACTCTTCAATTTCCTTTTTAAATTCACTGTTGCTGTCATCTTATAGGTGTTGACCTTTCATTAGGTCAAATCCTATATATTTAATTTTTCTTGGTGCTGTTGTTAATGATATTGTTTTTCTTGTTTCTTTCTGAGTTTACTGTTAAAGTATAGGAGTGCTATTGATTTATGTGCATTTAATTTATATCCTGATATATTATTGATTTTGTTTATTAATTCTAAGACACATTTGGTGGCACTCTTGGATCTTGAAAGTAGAGGATCATGTCATTGGCAAATAATGATAATTTGACTTCTTCCTTTCGTACGTTCTTTTTTCTTTCTTTCTTTCTTTCTTTCTTTCTTTCTTTCTTTCTTTCATCTTTCTTTCTCTCTTTCATTGTGCTTAGTTGGTCTTGCAAACGTTTAGAGTGCTATGCTGAACTAGAGTGATATGTGAACTTCTTTGTGTTCTTGATTTTAGTGGGAAGTTTCCCTCACTGAATATGATGCTAGCAGTAAGTTTGTCATAAATGCCTTTCACCAGATTGTGGTAAAATTCTTTGATACCTATTTTCTTCATTGTTTTTGTCACGAAAGTTGATGTTGGCTTTTTTTAGTTTATTTTTCTGCATCTACTGAAACTATCATGTGATTATTTTGTCCTTACTTTTGTTTATGTGATGGATTACATTTATTGATTTCCATAGTGTGAACTATCCTTGAATTCCTGGGATGTAGCCAGCTTGGTAAGGATGTCTGCTCTTTTGATGATTCATGACATTCTTTTGCCCCATATCTTGGTGAGGAATCTTTACACCTATATTACTCAAAGAAATTATCTTTTTTTGGTTAGATTTTTCTCTGGTTTTGGAATCAAGGTAATGTTAACTTTCAGGAATGTCTTTGGGATAACTCATTCCCTTTTTATTTCATTAAAGAGCTTGTGGAGTATTAGTGTTAGATCTTCACTGAAGTATTTGTAGAACTCAGCAGGGAATTCATCTCGACCTGGGCTCTTCTTAGTCAGCAGTTTATTTTTTAATCACTGCTTCAATTTCATTGTCTGTTATTGTATTATTTAGTGTCTTTAATCTTAGTTCATTTTTGATAATTCATATGTATCTAGGAATGTATCCATTACTTTTAAATTCTCTAATTTATTGGTTTACAGGTTTCAAAGTAGTTTAATAATCATTTAGATTTTGCCATTGCCGATTGTGATTTCATCTTTTTCATTTCTAATTGCATTTTTTAGTCTTTTCTCCCTTTTTTATTTAGATTGGCTAAAGGATTGTCTATTTGGTTTTATTCTATCAAAGAACCAACTCTTTTCATGGATCATTCTCAATTTCATTGATTTCTGTTTTGATCTTAATTTTCTTCCTTGTACTATTATTGGGTTTGGATTTTTGTTTTTGTAGGACCCTGAGATACATCACCCTGTTTTCATAAAATGGGCATTCATAATAACAAACTTTCTTCTTAAGACAGTTTTCATTATGTTTCATAAATTCTGGTGTGTGCTGGTATAAAAGATTAGTTACAGAGAGTCTCTTATTTTTCCAGCATTTCCTCTGTAGTCCATTATTTAAGTTTATATTGTTTAATTTCCATGTTTTTGCATAATGTCCATGTTTTGTCATTCTTTTCTAGTTTCATTGTGCTATAATCTGATAATATGAATGGTAAAATTTGAATCATTTATATAGACCTAAGCTTGCTTTACTGACTACTATGTACTTTCTTTAGGAGAAAGTTTCAGGCACTAGTAAAGTTAATGCATACTCTGATATTGCACTGGGCACTGTAGATTAAGTACGTTTGTATCAAGGCTTAACTCAACTCGGTTTTTCTTTATTAAATTTTGTCTAGTTGATCTATGTGTGATATTGGGGCATTGAAGGGCATACCATAATTATTTTCTTGTTTATCTGATCTTGTTTTATGGAGCTGAATGTGTCATTGTTCAGTGCATATGTTTTTAATATCTGCTATCTCTTCCTTTTGGATAGTTCTCAACCCATATCTAGTGATTTTTTTGAATCTTTTGTTCAGATTAGAATTGAAGTACAGTTTGGCTGAATATGGAATAGTTACATCTGCTTTTATTTAGATTCTTGTTGCATAGAATATTTCTTTCCATCATTTGATTTTTAGTCAATGATATTCTTTTGGAGTTAAAAGGCTTTTTTTGTGTGTGTACACTGTACCATTGGGCTTTATTTTTTTTTGAAGAGAATAAAACCAAACAACATAAACAGAATAGAGTCAATCAAAACAAAGGAGTGAACATGATACAGGGCTTCAAAACAAGATAATAGGAAATCAACAATGGCTACCATAATGCCTTTGTTATCTTCAAAGTATCTAACTATATCATCAGACATAATAAAACCAAACCAAACAAAACAGTATAAAATCAATCAAAACAAAACAATGGAAGCAATACAGGGCTCCAAAACAAGATAATAAGAAATCAACAATGGCTAACATAATACAACTTGTTATCTTTGAAATAGCTGCCCATATCATTATATATAATAAAATAAAATAGAAAACAAAATAAAACCAAACAGAACAGACCAATGAAAATGATACAAAGCTTCAAGACAAGATAATAGGAAATTAACAATGGTTACTGCCTTTCCTTTTTAGATCTTTCCTCCTCTTTAACTTTCACAATATCTATTGTGTATTTTGGATCCCACTAATGCCTTCAGTTATTTATACTAGGGAGACAAGACGATGTTCACCCATGTGACTCTGAACCATTTCACCCATGAGCATGATCTCTTGAGGCTATCCTTTTTTTTATAGCTGGGTAGCTTTTCTTTGTATAATAGTGCTGTATCTTTCTTATACATTCTGCAGTTTCTGGACAAGTTATCCCTGCTGTTTTCTGGTTCCCTATCACATGGAACATTGTTTTCTCTCCTTTGATTTCAGTCAGCGAATTTTCTTTCAAGGTAATTGTGCTTCTTGTACAAAGCATATGGATGGATCCTGTCTCCTGATCCACTCTGGCTGCATCTGTTTTTATTGGTGAATTGAGGTCATCTACTTTAATGTTTATGGCCAACATGCACTGCCTCATCTCTGCCTTGCTATTTTCCTGCCCTTGGCTCCCTACTTTTCCCCTTCATTTTATTGCTTGCCCCACTTGGTGATTCCCCTCTGTTGCTGTTCCTGGAAGGGTGGTCATTTTTATCTCTGTCTAGAATTACCTTCAGTATTCTTTGAAGTGTTGGTTTGGTGGTCATGAATTCCTTCAGTTGTTCTTTGTCATGGAAGTATATTTTTTCTTTGTTAATTTAGAAAGACAGTTTTGCAGGTTACATCAATCTGTGTTGGAAGTTGTTATCTTTCAGGGCTTGAAATATTTCATTCCAAACTCTTCTTGACTTGATGGTTTGTGTTGGCAAGTCTGCCATGATTCTGATGCATTTTCTTTTATGGGTGATCTGTTTGTTTTCTCTAACAGCTTTTAATATTCTGTTCTTATGCTGAATTTCTAGGATCTTGATTATTATATGTCTAGGTGTAGATTTATTTTAGTTATGGCTAGCTGGATTTCTATATGCCTCACTTATCTGCCTACCCGATTGTGTTCCTATGCTTGGGAAGTTATCTGCTTTTACTTATGCAAATAGTCCTTTTATTTCATTTATGCTGACTCCTAATTTTTACTAACACCCATCACTCTTAAATTATATTATTTGCATCATTTTCAGCCATTGAATTGTTATTTTCTGGTTCCTTGTTATTTTTAAGAGATCTTTCCTTTCATGATTGCTAACTGCAAGCCTGTCTTCAAGGTCTGAAAGTTTATCTTCAGTTTCTTTCAAGGGATTTTGCCAGCTTTGAATGGAGTTTTCAATTTCCTGAATATCTCTTTGAATATGTTTCATTCATTCTAATTCTTTCTTATACTGTCCATGCAAGGTTTTCTTCATTTTCCTATGCTCCTCTACCTTTTTATCTGTCTTCTTTAGATACGCTCTGCATTTTTTTTTATGTTTTTCATTTCTTCTTTATCTGAGATAGTATTTCTGATCTAATTTCATTTATAGCCTCATGAAGTTGTTTCTTTACTTCAGTTGCCATCGCTTCAGAAACTTCAGGTGTGCTACTTCCAATCTCTTCCATGGTTGCATCTCCTGTACTTGCTCTTCATGGGTTGGAGTCCAGAGACTGCCTTTTGCTTCTTTGTCTTGACATTTTCCTGGGTTCTTCCAGAGGAGTACTTCTCACATTGGCTACAATTTCTCCAAGGTTTGGCTGGCTTGTTCTCCCAGCCAGTGCTGGATACAGGTACCCAATAGTGGCCAGTGGTTATGCTGGTGTGGTGCTGGCTGCTGCTTTTCTCAGCCCATGCTGGCTACCTGCAGGAAGCTCTCTGATGGCTGCCAGTGTGTATGCAAGGGTATGTCTAGATGTTGCTTCTGGCCCATGCTTGTTACCATATGGAAGCATCCTCATTGGTGGCTCATGTGTGCAGAGGGGTTGGGTTGGCTGCTGCTTCTCCTAACCCAAGCTGGTTACCACAGACTTTCTTTCTTGATCCATTCTGCCAATCTGTCTTTTTTAATGGAGAATTGAGACTGATCCCACTGAGAATTATTACTGATAAGTATTTACTTATTACAGTAATTGTATTATTTTCTTATTGCTAGTTCCTTATCATTCCCTTCTACTTTGCTGCTCACCCTACTAGGATTAATCATTCTATTAGATCTTGTGTTAGTGACTGTTCTTGTTGCTGAGGCAAATTCTCTGATGCTCATAGCTAAAGGAGAAAAAGTTTATTTCAGCTCATAGTTGGCAGAGGTCTCAGTCAATAATTGGTTGGCTTCAAGGCAGGGCAGCATGGCAAAGATTCATTGCAAAGAAGAAATAGCTTGTGGCAAGCACACAGGAAATGATGAAGTAGCAAGTAGCAGTAGTCAGCCTATCGTTTCATGTTGTCCCATCCAAGTATCAATCTACTTGATTGATAACAGCCATACACTTTTTGGAACTTTTGTTTTTCACAACCCTAATCCCACCAATACACCATTAGTCCACATTCACATGCTAATTCAACCAACTTCAAAACTCCTCACATATAACTGTATGATGCTTTGGGAGGACATCTTGATACAAGCCATAAAAGACATTTAGTCATTGTTAATTTCATTGTCTCTTTGTGTGTTATCCTTTAGAATGTTTGGAGTGCTGCTTTACTGTTCATGTATTTCTTTAGGCAGTTGTTATCATTAGAATATCTTGTTTCTCCAAATGTTTTGAGATAGATTTGAAGAACATATCAGTCTGGAATGGATAAGGGTTTTAAAGACACTCAAAGCTCTCCCACACTATAAATTTTGTGTTGCCTAGTCTGCCATAATTCTAAGGACTTTACCTTTGTAAGTGAACCGTTGTTTTTCTCTATCTACTTTCAAAATTCTACATTTCTTTTGGACTTCTGGGATTTTGAATATGATATGCTGTGGAGAGGTTCTTTTTGAATCATTGGTATTTGGGGTTCTATATGTATCACTCATCTGTATGTTGAATTGTTTTTATTTATTTGGAAATTTTTCTGCTATTATTTTAATAAACAGGCTTTTTATGCAATTTGTTATGTCTCCCATCTGTCACTATTTCCAACTAATCTTAGATTAATCTATGCATTATCTAGGAACTGTTGGATGCTTCTTTTGTGTGTTCTCTTATTGTTTATAAGATATCTTTCTTTAACTGGTAACCAATGACAGCATTATCTTCTATTCTTACACCCTATTCTCACATTGAACTCTTCTGCTCCACAAATATTTGACAGACTTTTTATTTTGGTGAACCTCTATTTAAAGTCTTTTTGTGACCATTAGTTTCTTCCTATGTGGGTCATTTTTTTCCCATTATTTTCTATAGCTCTGCTATCTTTTTATCAGGGTCTTCTGTAGACTCACTGATAGTTTTATTTATTTGTGTCAATATATGTTTATTATTTCCTCTCTGAGCTAGCCAAAATTCCCTTTGATCTGTTTTATTATCTCCCCTGATATAATTTTGAATAGTTTGGGTATGTAGCTTTTGGTTTCCTCTTCTACAGTGACTTATGAATCAGTTTTTAGGGCTTTGTGAATTTTTGGATGCATTTTGTTGAATCATCTTCTTGTATTCCTATATTTTGCTAGTTTTTATTTTAAGGTTTGATGGTTGATTGTAGTGTAAAGGCTTGTTTCTAGTGTGGAGACATCTTTAGCTAATGTCTAATTTTCAGTGATGCTCTGTACAGGGCTAAATATTGAACTTTGCCTCTATTCCAGGTTTCAACAGTCTCTGCTAATTCAAATGGGAGGTTACAGCATATTTGACTGAGTACCCAGTTTTTCAGGAATGGGTCACAAAATTGTTAATGATAGCAAGGTGACACATATATTATTATCTCAAGAAAAACAACGAATAGTAACAGGTATATCACATTGACTATAGTAATAAAATCAGCATCTATTAAAGTGTCAAATAATAACTGAAATTTAGCAAAGCCTAAGGATCAATAATGTATCACCTGTAGCCACAGAGACGAGATCCATAATTATAATATGAACAAGAAGAATAATCAAATACTCACTTACTACTAATCCACAGTAAATATCTAAGAAATTTTCTAAATGGATGAAATGTAACTCTACTAACTATACAATAGTAATCAACAGCAATAACAAAGTTAAATAGCTATCTCAAGATTCATAAAGCTTAGTTGTTGTACTAGTAAAGGCAGATGTAGAGAGGAATTGGAGAATAATAAAAGCAAGTTTTGAAAAATAAATCAGAGACAAAAGTGAAACAGAAAGTCTGATTGAGGACTAAAAGTAAAGTAGGTAATAGTGTTAGAGAAGTGACACAGGAAAGAACAAGAAAAAGAAGAAAAAAGACTAACAGCAAAATACAGAAACAAAGGAAAGGTAAGAAGGAGCAGTTCTTTCTGTGAAGGAAACTCCACCATGGCGATTGGAAAGAGCCTTGGCCAGAAGAAAAAAAAAAAAAAAAAACACCTTCCCATGAAGTGGGTTCTGCTATGATAATAGGTAAGTGCCTCAATCAGAAGAGAATCTAAACCATTCCATGAATTAGGCTCTGCCATGCAGATTCAAAAGAGTCCCAGCCAGAAGAGAAACCATGCCTTCCTATGAAGCAGGCTCTGTTGTGCTGATGGGTAAGAGTCTCAGCCAGAAGAAAAACCACACCTTCCCATGATCCAGCCAGTGAACAGACTGAAAAACCAGAAAAGAATTGTCCCCCACCCCCGTTGATTCAGAGGACTCAGGGTGAGATGATACCAACTGATGGGAAGGGAAAAGCTTGATGCTTATATTGTTTGGTTGACTCTGCAGGTCTGGGGCTGGTGGTCTGGGCATCTACTTGGAGGATGTCAGTGTGCATTGAGTCAACTGTGAGAGATATCCTCCTGTCTTGTTTTTGAAGTCCAATGTTTTGTTCCATTTTACTGTTTTGATTTATCCCTATGTGTGGCAACCTGAGCAACTATTTTGAAGATAACAATGTGCAGTATTGTTCTCACTGTTTTGTTTTGTTCCAGTTTATTGTCTTGTTTTATTCAATGCTATGTTTTGATTAGTTTTATTATGTTTTGTTAATTTTGATATGTCTGATGTCATGTACAACTATTGTGATGAGAGAAAGATATACTATAATAGCCATTGTTGATTTCCTATTATCATATTTTGAAGTTCTGTACCACTTTCATTGCTTTGTTTTGATTGGCTTTATTCTGTTCTGTTTTGTTGGGCTTTATTCCCTTTAAAATAAAATAAAAAAGAAGGAACAAAAAAAATTTGTAAGGGAAAAAGAGACAAGGAGAGAAAAGAATGTTAAAAGGTGGGGGGAAGGAGACAACCCAAAATCCTCAAAAAATGAAGATAAGAGAAATAAAAACAGCTCATAAAACATTGAGTCAAATAAAACAAAAATCCTGTGTTTTTCAATTAGAGGTCTCTTTCCAAGATCTGCCATCTTGGGATACAGTCAGTCTGGATTTCATCCTCCTGGATTTATGGCATGTGGGCTTTCACGGTGCCCACCTTGCACTGAAGGTTCCAGTCAGTTAACCTCAAGCTGTGATTACCATTCAAGGCATATTCTTGCTCCTATTGGTAAATGGAAACCACAATAAGCACTCTGGTTTCTGCTAGGTGTAAACTGAATTGAGGGCTTTCACGTGGGCTGTTGCAATTACTGTCTATATTCATAAGCTCTAGTTGTTCCCTTCTCACTCTGGGAGTCATCCTCACCTAGGATGAGATTGGTTGCTTATTCCTTGGTT
This sequence comes from Dasyprocta punctata, assembly GCA_004363535.1. Taxonomy (NCBI): domain Eukaryota; kingdom Metazoa; phylum Chordata; class Mammalia; order Rodentia; family Dasyproctidae; genus Dasyprocta; species Dasyprocta punctata. The sequence continues at coordinate 34,660 of RJWM01016808.1, forward strand.
CTGCTGTCCTATGTCATGGGAAAGCAAAATGTAGAGAAATTTGGAAGTAGTGGATATTCTTGTCCTTGCATTTGGGTGGGAGAATCATGAGAGTATCCAGAACAGGCCTTCTTGCTCCCTTGGGGAGATTTCCACATGCCCAGCATGGGCTTACTTCCTTATGTTAGGAGAAGATCACCAAATTTCACAATTTTTTCTTGACTTCTTTCAGGTTAAAAATTCCATTACTATGTTTGATAGTATAAGTGATTTTGGATTTCATGGTAAAAACTGCCTACGTTTCAAAACAAAGGATGATATTAGCTATAGGAGGTTTATATATGTTATTTATTAAGGTGAAGTAGTGACATCATATTTGTATCTTGTTGAGTACTTATAAAATGTCGATTTCTTTCAAATGTTCTTCATGGATCAATGAGACCACCATGGGCTCCCTCTTCATTAAAATAATGTATTTTCATATATAGAAACATTCTTTGTTTCCAGAAACAAATTCTGTTTGGTCATAGTATACACTTCCTTGAATATGGTGTTAAATTCAGTTTGGTGGTATTTTGTTGAAGATTTTGAAATTAGTTCTTCTTAAAAGTTATGCAAAATTCAGATGATTCTATCTTGCACAGAATTTTCTTCAATTAAGGGCTTATAGCTCATTAAGTCTTTTTACAATTATATTAATTGTCATATATTAAATTTCTTCATAATTCATGTTTTAGATTGTGTATTTCTAAGAATTTGTTCGTTTTACCTTGGCTATGGAATGTGATAATGAACAACATTTTAGACTTCTTTTATAATATTTTGTGTTTCTGTAAAATTAGAAGTGGCAACCTCACTACACTTCTGACTTTAACAGTTCGAGAATTTTTTCTTTTGATATTCATCTATGTAAAGGTCTGTCAATCTGTCTGATGCTTTCAAAAACAAAATATCGATTTTGAGAATTTTGTCTTTAATTGAGTTTTATTTACTTCTACTTCAATTATTGATCTTGACTACACGTTGTTAGATTTTGGTTGTGTTTTGTGTTTTTTCCTGGTTCCTTTAGGTCATAAGTTAGTTTTTTGGATTGTGATCTCCATTCAAATTTAATGTAAGCACTTACAGTTAGATAAATTTTTCCTCTTAGCAATGTTTTATTCCATCACATAAGATTGAATATATTGTCGAATGGTTGTCATTTGTCTCAAAGCATTTTATAATTTTTTAATAATTTCATCTTTGATCCATTACTCTAGAAAGTAAAGAGAAACATCTTTCTTAAAGAGTAGAGGATAAAGAGATGAAGGTTTAGGAAAGGAAGGGTAGAGAAAGGGAATGAGAAGAAGAATAATGATGTGTTGCATGCATGTACAAATTCCACACAAGGATTGTAAATATCGTGTGCTGTGAACATTAGCAAAAACAAGGAAAACATCACTATATGGATAGAAGAGGCAGGGAGTTAAGGGAAATAGGATAAAGGAAATGGAAATAAAAGAAATTAAGATGTGTTATATACAAGTACCAATTCTTCACAAAGAATTTGAACATTATGTATGATAAGCATGTACTAATGAAATATTTTTAAAAAGTAAATAGAATAAAAAGAATGTGGCATTTCATATCAAGAAACTGTGTTTCCCACTCTCTATAACTGGTTATTGAGTCATTCCATTGCAATTATAAAATAAACATTTTATAATTTCAATCATTTTGATTTATTAAAACATTTTGTGACCCATATTTCATGTATACTAGAGAAAAATAATTATTCTGCTGCCAGGAATGAGTGTTCTACATAATCATGTTAGATGAAATTGGTTTATATTGCCTAACACGTTCATCACAGGGCTGGAATTTGTATGCATCACTGAAGGGCAGCTCTGATTTGAATGTTTTACATGCCTGACAGCTTCAATCTTGAATGGTATATGCATGAATGTCTCATTTGATGTAATAAAACAGTACCACTGTGTGGTTCAAACCACCTAATGGAAAATCATGCATGTATTGCAGGTGAATCAAGCTGGCAAAAATATGTTAAAGTCTTCATTATTCTTTTTTATCTGTCCAGATTGACTATCAATTATTGGAAATTAGGAAATTTTGATGCATATCTGTATGATACCCTTGATTTGTGTCAATGTGTACCAGATATATCTTTGAACTTTGATAGTTGGTGCATTTGTTTTTAGTTCTAGAATCTTTTGAATTGACACTTTTATCCAAATAAACTGTCTTTCTTTGTCTCCAGCACTTTTTGAGTTAAACTGTACTATTTTTCTCAACGATATCAGCAAGACAAAAATTAGGGAGCCCTAGAATCTTGTTCTCTCAGAAATTTTTGTGACTTAAAAATGTTAACAAAATTATTTTGTGACAACACTGGAAGCTAAGAGGTTACAGCACTCAAAGAAATTATTAAGGCAAGAATGATTTCATCAAAGGAATGCTTCAACTTCCTTACTCTATCTCTTTTATCTCCTAAGTATAATGTGGCACAATGACAAGAATACTCCAAACGCATGGTTTCTTAACTAGGAGGGAAAAAAAAGTGGTACTATAATTCAAAGTTCCAAATTCTCAGTGGGGTGACCAACAGACTCAGAATCTAATGGAAATAGAGACTTTTGTTGTGATCCACTAACCACAAAGGGATGCTTATAGCACAGAGTGAATTACAATAAATGGAAATCAAAGAAAGAAAGGAATCACAGACTAAGGAGATAAAACAGGGACAAACTTCTTTAACTCAAAATTAAATACATAGCCCATAAAAGTCACATTGTGAAAAGATTTGAAAATTTCCAGGCTGGGGATATTACTCAGTGACATAGTACCTGTCTGGCAAGTGCAATGTCCTGAGTTCAATTCTAGGTACAAAAAGAAAAAAATCTCCACTAATGTGTATGTGGCTTGAGCTGTGAATATATGAAACCAGTTGATAAAGAATAGAAAAGGGGCTCCTTTTTCAAATATCAAAATATTGACAAAATATCACAAGGCACATAAGAGAATAAGGATATATATGCATGAAACCACAAAAACAATTTCTAAGTAAATGAGATTATCAAGAAATGATGGAAAATATGTAATGAGGCAGAAATTGGGAATAAAAGAAAACAAAAACTTAAAAATGAAAAATTCACACAGAAAACCTAGATTAATTGATTAGATAGAACAGAAGAAACCATTACTAAACCAGGAGACAGGTGATTTGAAAACAAAGTCAAAAGAGATAAAAAACAATGAGGAAAACTGAGAAGCCTCAGCATCTTCTCAGATGTCATTCATTACAAGAACTACCAAAGTTTGAGGAAATAAAGGGACATACATATTCAAGGGCTCAGTGAATTCCCAGGAGAATATATATGAAGATACTCACATAATGACACATTATGAATAAGCATTCAGAATTTGTAAAAACAAACATGGAAAGCAAGAAAAGAGAAGTGATACTTCCCATATAAGATAGCTCTTATAAAAGTAGTTTTTTTGGCAAAATTGTCATTAAAATAATGGATAATCTAAGATTTTCACAGATAAGCAAATACTGGTGGAGTTTACAGCTGCTAGATCATTCTTAGAAGAAAGGTTAAAGGGTATCCTTTAAGGGTAAATGACAATGTGCTGCATACCAATTTGAAAGCATATAAAAATATAAACCTCTTTGGAAAGGGTAAATATATAGACAAATATATAATCCAGTAGTAAAGTTGCTGTGTAAATCACTTTTATTTATGACACAGAATTTTAAAAGCAAAAGTATTAAATATGTACATACCCGTTTTAATGAACATACAATGTGAAACACAAAATTTGTGACAGTAACACAAGACAGTGAGGAGACAAAAATGTACAGGAGGAGAGTATTGTATATACTTGAGGCTATCATTTTTAAAACGGATTTCAAAAAGATATTTTATGTTAACTACAAAGAAAACTATTTCTCACTTCCTTTTATATATAAGCCTTGGATATTTTCACTGCAATAAAAGTGTCAATACTCATATAATATTGTAGAATTATAAAAATATGACATATTGATACCAACTTCACTTTTTTCCACAAGTTTTCTACAAATGTCTAGCACTTCTTCCCGTTTGTGCTGCTTATGTCATAAAGTAGATCTTTACATATTATTTACCAACTTCTGAGAAAAGCCTGTCTGAGATTTGGTGTCCAAACTCTGGATTATAACAATGTGAGGAGAAGGAGGGAGGTAAATTCCCAGGAAGCAAAAATGATATGAAGTGAAAACTGAAGCCCATGGGGAGATCAAAGTGAAAGGCTTCAATAAAGACGTAAGAGGTGAAAGGAGACACTTTCTCCTGAGCCTGGGCTCCTTGTGTGGGAGGGTGACTCCAAACTGCAGATGCACAGTGAGTACTGGTGACCCCAGAGACCTCGATGGAGCAGTGCACCAGTGGAATGGGGCAGTGGATGCAGTGGACTGTGGAGGCTGTGACTCCCAGTGTCAGGGGCAGGTTAAAGTTGGGAGGAGGTAAGGGAGCCAAATTCAAGGCAGCAGGAAGCCAAGTTCAAGCCAACAGGAGGCACACAGTCTGCTGCAGGCTGAATGTGTCTGATTCCAGCCTCACAGCGAGAAACTGGACTTAGCTTCAGTGAAACCAAAGTTTCAGTCTCAGCAGTATTATCTACCACCCTGTTGTAAAGCTATAGCTTGCTAGCTCAGATCTGCACTCTACCCCTGTTTTCTAAACAGAAAATGGGACATTTTTAATTCTTAATTTCTTTTTTCCTTAGTTTATCTTTTTCTTGTTTTTCACTATATTTTTTAAATTTTGTTAATTTTTATTCTCATTTTATATGAATATAAATAAGGTTTCTAAGTTTTGTTGTTATTCTGTTCTGTGCTTGTTTTTATTTCTTCCTTCTCTTTCAATTCTGTTTTCTTTAGTTTTCCAAAGAATTTCCCTTATTCTTCATCCTTGCTTCTAATCTCTTCCTCTTCACCTGTTTCTCTATTTTGCCCCATAATCCTTGTTAAATTTTATCCCCTGAGGGTACAATCACTGTATTGAAGGCTTATCCATTGCATATATTTTTCTGGCTCATTTTAGACTTTGTCCTATATCATAAAAATAGTTTATTCAGTCAAAGATTGCAAATAGTTACCTCAGTTTGTCATTTTCTACACTGTTTGATGCTATTCTTATTCTTGATTGTACCAATTTAGCCAAAATAACATAAGTTTTCTAACCAGGTGTTCTTCCTGATAAACCAAGACACAGATTGACCAAGGGTTGTGAAAAAAATACTATAGGCCAGTGTAAAAGAATTAGGGTCTGAGCCAACTAGGCAGAAACTTCTCATCCTCAACAAATTGAAGAGGTCAGATCTTACAAAAGACTTTAAACACAGAAGCCAGCTACACCTGGAAGACACTTCAGAGAAGTATTCATTTCCTAAGGATTCTAAATACTAGCAATAAAGCTATTCACCACAGGCAGTTTATGAGTATCAACTCAGTAATTAAATTTTTAAAAAAACAGAAAATGAGGCTTCTGGGAAGGTGGCAGAACAGTAAGCAGCAGAGTAAACAGCCTCTCTGAGAGATACAGTCCAGATGCTGGAATGTAGCATCTTTGGGAAGACAAGAAGGATGGAATTGAGTCCCCTGGATCCAAGAATAATCTAAAGTGAGAATTGAAGCCCAAGAAAAGAGTAAAAAGAAAAGTTTAAATGAAGAAGGTAGTAACTGGCGGCACCTTCACCTGGAGCCTGACCCACTGTACAAGAGCAGCTGTTGGAAACTGGGGACACATGATCAAGGTGACATGGCAGCTGGCGACCCTGGAGGCCTCTGCAGAGAGAGGTAGCATTGGAGGGAAGTGGCAGTGGACAGGAGCAGCGGACCTGGAAGACTCAAATGGGTAGTGGTGAGTGCACAGGACTTAGTCCTCCTGCAGGAAAGAGTGATTGGCCAGGAACCATTTAGGAGTCAGGCCAGATAAGCCTGGAACCAGAACTACTACTGGTTTCCTCCAGCAGCTCCTAGCTGAAGCAGGCCCATGGAAATTGTTTGGACTGAGCCCTGCCCCTGCACACATTCTAGCAGTCATTGTTCAGGTTCCCTTCAGGTAGCCAGCTCAGTCTAGAGGTGACAGCCAGCCCTGACCTGTGCACACTCTAGGGGTGGTAGTGGTGGATCCCTGCTGGTGACCAACCCAGGTCTGCAGGTGGTGGCCAGCCCCACCCCTGCATGCACTCCACAAGTCATCAGGGAGCCAATGCAGGCTGGAAAAAGCATCAAACAGCCCTGCACCGGTGCACGCAATGGCCACCATCAGATATTGGTAGTCAGCACTGGCTAGAAGAACCAAACTGTCTTGCTTCAGAGAATTGTAGCCAGTACAGGAAGTGCCTGAGACCCCAGTAACCACTTGTCCAGAAGAACCCAGCAATATGTCAAAACAAAGAAGCAAAAGGTACTCTCTAGCCTCCAATCCAAGCAGAGAAAATCCAGGAGATGCAAACACAAAAGATATTGGGAGTCACACGCCAGAAGTTTCTGAAGTGATGGCAACTGAAGTAATGAAATAACTTCATGATGCTATAAATGAAATTAGAACATAAATACTAACTCAGGTAAAAGAAGAAATGAAAAGCATAATAAAAGAATTGCTAGGTGTATGTGTTTGAAGTGACATTCAGATAAGTGAAGTATATAGAACTCCAGCTAGCCATAACCAAAATAAATCTACATCCAGACATAAAATAATCAAGATCCCAGAAATTCAACACAAGAACAGAATATTAAAACCTGTTAGAGAAAACAAACAGATCATCTATAGAGGAAAACCCATCAGCATCACTACAGACTTCTCAGCACAAACCATCAAGTCAAGAAGAGCTTGAAGTGAAATATTTCAAGTCCTGAAACATAACAACTTCCAACCCAGATTGATGTACCCTGCAAAACTATGTTTCTAAATTAACAGAGAAAAAATATACTTCCATGACAAAGAACAACTGAAAGAATTCATGACCACCAAATCAATGCTACAAAGAATATTAACAGACATTCTAAAGAGAGTTAAAAAAGACAATAGCTCCAGAAAAAGTGACATAGAGCTATCACAGAGCAGGGCAGACAACTGAATAGAGAGGAAAATTAGGCAGCCAACAGCAGGAAAATATCATGCAGTGATGAGGCAGTGCATGTTGGCCATAACCATTAATGTAGATGGCCTTGATTCACCAATAAAAAGAAACACAGGCAGAGTGGATCAGGAGACAGGATTCATCAATATGCTTTACACAAGAAACAAATTTAACTCAAAAGGGGGTTCATAGACTGTAAGTCAAAGGAGAGAGAACAAGGCTGTATGTGAAAGGGAACCAGAGAGAAGTGAGGATAACTTGCTCATTAGCTGCATTGTGGACAAGAAAGACATGGCCTTTTTATGCAATGGAAAGCTACTCAGTTATAAAGAAAGATAACTGCGAGGCTCTTCTTGGTAAATGGATACAATTTAAGGACATGCTCATGTACAAAATGATCAAGAGTCACATGGGTGGACACTGTGCTGTCTCTCTAGTACAAAAAACTGTACTATTTTGTTTGATTTTATTATACCTGATGGTATGTGCAGTTATTTTGAAGATAACAAAAGGCATTGTGGTAGCCATTATTGATTTCTCTTTATCTTTTTTGAAGTCTTGTACCATGTTCACTGTTTTGTTTTGATTGATTGTATTTTATTTAATTTGGTCCTATTTTCTTCAAAATGAAAAATAATAGAGAAAGAAAAAGAAAATGAGGAGACACTTACACAAGGTGAAACCCCAGACATACAGCTCACTAAAGGCAAACCCAGTGGGCAATGATGTGGGATGATCCAAAAGCTACCCACACAGCCTCTCTGATGTAGTATCAGCAGAGGAAGCAAAGTCGATGAATAAGGCTCTAGAAAAATTCAAAATCAGAAATAATTTCTTAGAAAGCTAGAGATGGTGGCCATAATGAAAGACATATTTAGTGATCCCAGAGCAAATAAAACAAAAATAGAGAATTTTAGGAAAATGATGGAAATCATGAATGCCAAATACAAAAAATGAAGTGGAATCCATGAAACAGATTCAAATAGATATCCAGGAGATTAAAAATTCCATTGAAAATATGTACAACAAAAAGAGCCAATGGAAGGGCGGAGTCTCAGATATAGAAAACAGGATTGTGGTTAGCAGTCATGAAAAGAAAGACTTCTTAAAAATAGCAAAAGAAAAAGGAATTTGCCCTTCCTGTGAGTCAGCAATAGCCATGTGGGGCCCAGGATGAAAAACAAGAAGCCAATTTACCCTTCCCATGAGCCACTGGCAGTAATGTGTGGCCCAGGAGGAGCAACAAGAAACCAATTTGCCCTTCCTGTGAGCCAGTAGAAGCCATGTGGGCCCAAAAAGCATAAAAAAGAAGCCAGTTCACCCTTTCTCTTGAGTCAGTGGCAGCCATGTGAAGGACAAAAGGAGAAACAAGAAGCCAATTTGCCCTTCTCATGAGCCAGCTGGTACATGGTATGGGAGACAAGACACCTCCCTGATGTAAACAACCAGCTGATTCAGAAGAACACAGGCTGAGTTGATCAGCACTGAGGTGTGAAAACAACTTAATGCTTGCATTGTTTCACTGACTTTGTGGACTTAAAGCCTGTGGTCTGGGCATCTATTTGGAGGATAACAGTGTGCAGTGTAGCAACTGTGGGGGATTTCCTTCTGCCTTGTTTTTTAAATCCAATATTGTTCACACTGGTTTGTTTTGTTTTATTATTTTGTTTTATTCAGTGTTCTGTTTTGATTGGCTTTATACTTTCTGCTTTGTTTCATTTCATTGTCTCTGATGATATGGGCAGCAATTTTGAAGATAACAAGAGGAATTATGGTAGCCATTGTTGATTTCCTATTATCTTGTTTTGACATCCTGTATCACTTTCACTGTTTTGCTTTGATTGGTTTATTCTGTTTTGTTTGGTTTTATTCTATTTAAAATAAAATTTAAAAAATAGCAAGAGGCCATGAGAAATCAATCCATCACCTGCTAGATGATGCAAATGAGAGTAACATGCCAGTCACTTCTGGGAAGATGGTGGAGCAGTAAGCAGCAGAGAAAATAGCCTCTCTGAGTGTCACTGTCCAGACGCTGGAATATAGCATTGTGAGGAAGACAAGAAGGAAGGAAGTGGGTCCCCTGGAACCAGGAAGAATCTGAAGTGTGAATTGAAGCCCACAGAGAGAGTAAAAAGAAAAAATTCAACAAAGAAGAGGGGTACAGTAGCTGGTGGCAGCTTTGTCCAGAGCCAGACTCACTGCACAAGAGGAACTGTTGGAACCTGGGGATGGATGGTCACAGTGATGGTGGTGGATGGCTACACCAGATGCCTCTGCAGAGAGATGCAGAAGTGGAGGGGAGTGGCAGACCTGGAGAGCTGCACTGGCTAGTGGTGAGTGCAGAGGATTCAGTCCTCCCACATAACAGAGTGATTAGCAGGGAGACATTTTGGAGTTAGGGCAGATAAGCCCAGAACCAGAACTTCTGCTGGCTTCCTCCAGCCACTCCTAGCTGGGCACAGACTCATGGAAATTGCTTGGACTGCAGTGAGCCCAATGAGTCTGGTCTCAAGGAAGGTCTGCTAAGGTTATCTACTACTCCGCCATAAAGCAACAGATGGTTGGCTTGCTGGAATAAAGTGGCACAATTCGGGACTCTGTCTCCACAGGCTGTCTACTAGTGAACCCAGAGACAATCCTGAAAGTGGACTGTTTTTTTATTTTCTCTTTTTTTCTTTACTTGTTAATTTTGTTTTGTTTTGTTTTATTCCATTTGTTTTTTATTTCCTTCTCTTTTATTGTTTTTTTATGAGTGTGAAGTGGTTCCTATCCTCTTTGTGGGTGTGGTTCTGTTTTGTTCTACCTTTT
>RJWM01016809.1:0-44580 GCA_004363535.1 Dasyprocta punctata
AGCCTGGCAGAGGAGTCCAGTCATCCGGGGGCCAGGAAGCAAAGAGAGCAAAGGCTGGGGTCCCAATAGCCTCTTCAGGTGCACGTCGCCCGAGACCTAACTTCCTACCTTAGGCCCCCTCCCGTGAAGGTTCTGCCACCTCCTAAGAGTGCCATGAGCTGGTGACCAAATCTTCAGGATGTGGCATTTGGGGGACATTTAGGATTCAGACTCTAACATCTCATTCACCCATTCCACTGCAGCCCTTCCTCTCTCTGCGGAGAACCCTGGCAGCTTAGCATAGGCTTTGGTCCAAAACCTAGGAGTTGTCCTTGCCTACTGTTTATCTCACACCCCACTGGCTCTACCTTCAAAATGGATTTATTCTTTATCATCTTTGCTGTTGCTGACCTGGCCCAAGCACCACTGCCTTTCTCTGGGTTATTCACTGGTCCCCCTCTTTCTACTCTTGCCCTACTGTGACCTGTTCTCAATACAGCAACAAAGTTAAAATCTGAGGCAGGCCCAGTCAGAAGTCCATGGTACCCTTCACTGTCTCAGAATGAAAGCCAGTGCCCTTGCAGGTGCCCGCTAGGCTATAAATGACCTGCCCTCTTACCTCTTTCCCAACTTTGGGGTTTAACCTCCTGGCATCCTCTTTCCGGACACACTGGTCTTTCAGCCATTTCTCAACCGTGCCAGGCGCATTCCTGCCTGCCCTTGCTCTAGATGTTCTCTCTGAAGTTTGCTCTCCTGTGCAAGTTCTTCACTTCCTTTTGTGCTTCGCCTCCAGTCTGCTCAAATATCACCTTCTCAACAAGGCCAGTTCTGATCTCCAAATTAAATGAAAGTTAATGTAAACTGCCCCCCAGGCACTTATTTCCTTACCTTCTCCCACTTTTCCCTTCGTCTCCACACCATGTACCTCTTTTTTAATAGGCTATTCAATCTGATTATTTTGCTTACTTTTTAAAATTGTCTGTCTACTTAAGCAATCTCTTTTGTATCCTAAGTCCTAGAATGGTGCCTGGTGCCTAGTAGCTGCCCAGGAAGTATTTGTTTTGCTGGGGGTTGACTGCAGTGCTGTAGACTGAACTCAGGGCCTTGTGTTTGCTAAGCAAGCACTCTGCCCCGCAGGTACAGCCCAGCCCAGTGAGTATCTGTTGAATGAGCTAATGAAGTTTCACCAGAAAAAGTGAATTTCCCACCTCTGGCTTCTCAGCCCAGCTGTCACTGGGCTAATCTGAGAGACAACCAAGCAAAAGGGAGTCAGGAGAGAACCCCTTTCACATCAGGACTGAGAAGACTGGGAGTGGCGTTGAGTCCTCCCTGTGTGCTGCTGGTACCTGGGGTCTCATGCAGACTGCGCCTCTGGTTTGCTGGGCTGAGGCTATACTCCCAGAGCCAGTGCCCCATTGCTAGAATCATATCTGGATTACTGTGTCTTCCAGAAACACTTGTGTAAGTGACATTTGTTTAGGTCCTTCCTAGTAGCTGCTAGCTCTATGTGACAAGACAGCCCTTGAAATGTGACCAGTTAGAACTGAAATGCGCTGAAAGGGGAAATTTTCAGGCTCACTATAAACAAAAATGCAAAGATAACTCCATGTCTTAGTCACTTTCTTGTGGCTGAAACAAAATACCTGATTTCCACAATTTATGGAAGGAGAGGTTTGTTCTGGCTTTTGTTTCTGTCCATCGTTGGCTGACTCCAAGGCAGAATGGCACAGAAGAGAGGCATGGTGAAGGAGAGCTGCAGTTCACTGCATGGTGAACAGGAAGCAGAGAGAGTAAAGGGAGGAGCCAGGGAGACATAACCTCTGAGTCAGGCACGCAGTAACCGCCTCTTCTGACCACACACCACCTCCTAACAGCAGATTAGCTATGAGCCTCATAATCCTATCACCTTCCAAAGGTCCCGCCTCCAAGCACCTGAGGCTACCACGGACAGCCAGATCTAAGCCATAATACTCCTTATAGTTTTAAATGTTGGTTACATGTAAAAAAGGATACTACTTTGGATATATTGGGCTAAATAAAGTACACTACTAAAATTAAGTTCACTACTTTAATGTGAGTAGTGTACTAGAAAATTCAAATGACATAAGGAGCTCGCATTAGATACTCACACCTAAAAGTCAAATCCCAAGTCTCAAAATCCACATTTCCTGAATCCAAACTGATGGCTCCTTTATTTCAAGCAATAATGAGATACAGTTGAATTCCATTAAGACAAAAGCCCCTTCAGGATTTCACTAATTGGGTTAATAGGGATTTTTATACAAGCTTTGGCTTTGTTTTGATCCCTTATCACAATCTGTTGCTTTGCCCAAGGGGCAGAAAAACCTCACAGAGAAGACAGGCAGCCTCCTCCAGTTGTTCTGCAGATGTGTACTGAACTCCCAGGCTGTGCCAGGAACTGGGTTAGGAGCAAGCATTTGCCTCCTCCCTAAACTGTCACACGGTCCTGGGTACTTGGCGGGTCACTCACTGAAGTTCATGTGGCAGCTGTGAGTGTCGGGGTGCAGATGAGCAAGTGTGCTGAGCCCAGATCTGCAGTGTAGTGGTGAGCGGCTCGTGGAGTATTCTTGAGGGGAGCCAGCATGTGCCTCCAGTGCCACAGGATTATTATGGGTTAAAGACATTCGAGTATCAACAACCGCAAGAGGAGTTTTTCTAAACTCCCCTTGTCTTCCTAAGTCCAAAGCCCTCCCCGCAGAATTTGGCTCTCACAAATCCCTTCCCAGGAGTTTCACAGCCAGAGAAGACCAACCCTTATCACTGAAGAGAAGTCAGCACAAAAAGCATCCACTCTCGGGTAAGAACTTGCCTAAACAGAGGTGGTCATAAGACAATCACAGTCTTTCCTAGTCTCCTAAAGGCCCATTTATTTTTCCTCTTTTGTTGTCTTGTGCATGCCCCTCTGCCTCTGCTTCCCTCTGTGAACATGGGATACCCGACTCGTCATACTTTTTGATAAACTCTCACATACATATCTATGTGAATAAAAACTGCTTTTCTTTTGCTAGTCTGTGTTTTGTCTGTTCCATTTATAAGCCCTGAGTATCTGAACCTAAGAGAGTAGAGGAAAAGTTTTCCTTCCCAGCAATAGTCAGGCACATGGACTGCTCAGAAATCAGCATGCTTTGTAGGCCAAGGGGGAAGAGGTTTTGTGTCCTCAGGACCAAACAGAAGGTGCCTGTTGATTCTAGGAACTGATCTGGGGGTGAAAATAAGCCACGGGAAGAGTTTTAGAGGAACACTGTGGAGCTGTGACTTCCTGGGGGCCAGGTCTAGGGGAGAATGGTCCAAGGACACCATAGGAAAAAGGGAAGACCAACCCAGTGGCATAGCCACTTAGCTGGGCCTGGAAGGAATCAGAAAGCCATGACGGAAGCAGGGGCTGAGTTAGGGAGACTTTCCCCCATTGTCCAAAGATTCTGTAATCTTACCATATTGTTTTTATATTATTAAACCCAACATCTCTTGAGCAGTTTCTCCTGGACCGTACTTCTCTGCCCCTGGTCTTTCCAGGGAGTGACTGTCCCTTCCTGACTCAGGGCTGAAGCTCTGGGCGGGGAGATATACTCAGGGTTCTCGTGGCAACCTTAATAGGATTCACCCTTGGCTTTCTGCCTCTCTTCCTGTGCTGACTGTTGACGGGGAATTAAAAAAAGCAAAAAAGGATTCATAAGACATCACATGGCTAGAATGGAATAAAAAAATGAAAACAAAAAAACACAATGTTACTTTTAATTTGTTTTATCAGCAACTCAGAAATGGAGGTCAATCATTTCAGAGAGGAAAGTGGGCGTAATTGTGCTGGCCGCTCCAGGAGAGACTCTGGACTGGAGGAAGGATGACGGCCAGGGAAAACGCATTCCCAGCCAGCTTGCCTGGGTAGGGAGAGGCCCCGCAGGGAGGAGGGTACGTGCTGCCCCCTTGGCAGAACTGAGCATGTGCACACCTGCTGGGGGAAGCAGGCAGAGCTGTCTGGCTGTGGGTGGTGGGGAAGGGGGTCAGCCTGCCAGTGGGGGGTCCTTTCCTCCACCCCAAGCCATTGTCTGCCATCGGGTGTGGCTTCCATCGCTCAACTGTATTTATAGCTTCATGGAATTTTCCAAATGAAGTAACTTTTTTCCCCAGACCATTTTCTTCACAATTGAAATTAGATCCCCACAGTCCCTGGAGGCAAACAGAACAGCATGACATCACTAGCCCCCGAGCTAGCTGTCATTGCAGACACCATTGTGCTGGTGTTCCAGATCAAATGGATGTGATCTGCCTTGTGGAGGTGGCACCCTGACCAGGCAGTGGGGGACCTGGAAAGCAGAAGGGCTCCAGGTACCAGGACCACCTGCAGGGCAGGACTAGGCAGGACAGTCCCTCCGCTTCCTGTCTAACTGCAGAGCTTTGGAGATGGTGCTCTGTGACACGAGTTGTGATGGTGACAACCCTTAAACCCCAACAGGACATTGATGGGTATGTTTGTCCTCTCTCAGTCTCTGAGGCTGGGGTGATAGCAGCCAGGTGCAAAGAACTGACTTGGAGGTTAGATGGCTGGATTCAGTTTCTGTCTTATCTTGCTAAACTTCCAAGCTTTTTTTTTTTTTTTTTCAGTGAAAGTACAGAGGGGAAAAAAAAAATCCCAGTTCTTTTATCCTACAAAGATGTGACGGCTGGGAGTTTGGCTCATCAGCTTAAGCGCCTGCCCTGGCAGGTGCGAGGTTGTGAGTTTGATCCCCGGTGCCGCAAAAAAAAAAAAAAAAAAAAAAAAAAAAAAAAAAAAAAAAAAAAAAAAAAAAAAAAAAAAAAAAACGAAAACAAAAAAAAAACACAAAGATGTGGCAGCTGCCAGGCATGGGGGTGTATGCCTATAATCTCAGCACTCGGAAGGCGAGGCCAGCCTGGGCTACATAGTGAGTTCAAGGCCAGGCTGAACAACATGGTGAAAACTTGTCTCAAAAAACAAAAGATGTGTAGGACCAGGTAAGACCATAAGTAAATTGAACCAGAAAGCACATCCCTGCTGACCCTTCTCACCCTTAGCTCTCTCTCAACACCTAACAGGGAAGGTTCTGCAGTTCCTTAAATATCCTTGGCTTCCTACAAGGGTGGTTTGGCAAGGTTAGCAGGGATTGTGTTCAACATCCTCTTGAGTTAACAATTATGGTGTTATTTATTGAAAACAAAGAAGAACCAAAGCCATCTGGGAGCCTGTTCAGCCAGTACTCACAGTCTGACAAATCACAAGAGAGCAGAAGTCACCCCATCCTGCAAGTAAATGCCTCTTAATGTAGCATGGGGCTGTCCAAATTCTAGGCAGTGGTTTCCAAAAGGGGAAGGAACCATATAGTAATACTAATTATGGAGGATTATTATGCACTAAGACCTGCATTTGTCACTGGCTACCATGGGTCCTTGCTTCAGTGATCATGGAAATGAAAACTAAAGCACGAATTTGCAAAAAACAAAATTTGTCTAGCTCAGGTAATAGCTAGAGGGGACAGACTTTGATGAAGGGGTTCAGACTGACCTACCCTCAAAAGTAAGAGGCTAGCTTTTAAGAATTAGCAGAGGTGAGTCAGGGTCCACTCAATCATGACTTCAGTGCTGGTTTTGTAGTTCAGTTGAATCCTTGTGACTTGTGGGCAATTCAGTTCCTATGGGAAGAACCCACATGGCTTGATGGGCCATCTCAGCCATGTGAAGCTGTCCTGGAATCCAAGGAGACTACAAGGTTATGGCAATGGAGAGTCTAGATGTAGCTGAATGTCCCTGTAAATTTTTATCCTTGTGTCCTAAATCTCAAATGCTAACAAGACAGGTTAGTTACTTCTAGAGCTAATAAACCTTGCTTTGACAACTTTTAGACAGTCCCTAAGTGATTAACATGCATATATGCAAAGCTGAGAAGGATTTGACCCAGAGTTTCACAAAATGAAGGCCAAGCTTTGCTCTATTTTTAGTTACTTAATGGGTCTCCATAGGCTCAAGTGAAGAGTCATCTTCACAAAAATCACTTTGAGTTCCCGACTGCCAGAAGAAAACACAAAGCACGATTTTGATAGATGAGTAACACGTTCAGGGCGCAGTTTTTGTTCTTTTTGTCCTTACTGACATTGCAGTCATAACTGTCACACTGAGCCCTTCACATGTGTTATCTCATTTGCTCCTCGGGGTAGTGTAGCTGTTCCCACTTAATGAATGATGAAGCTGAGGCTAGGGGAGAAGGTGGAAGCAGCGTGCCCCAGGTCAGCCCATCACTACTGGGGGTGGGGGGTTGGGGCCAAACCCAGGTCTGGCTGGTCCCAGGTCATGTGTCCAATCGCCACTCCACTCTGACTCCCAGACACAGGCAGAGAGCGTCTGTTAAAGGCGTGCCTGGAGCACCTTGCTTTCACCCGAACCCCATCACCCAAGAGAGGGAGAGACTGAATCGTGTGTCTGTGTGTGCTGCCCTTACAGTGCCTTCAGGAAGGGCAACTCAGCTCATCACTGGATCCATTCTTGTCACTCAGAAGCACTGTGTTGACTCTGTTACAATTTTTTTTATCCAAATTCAATGATCAAGAGAGACTACACATTAAAAAAAAAAAACGAAACACGTATTTTAAAAGGCTGACACTGAAATAAGTTGAATAGCTATATTTTTCCACATCTGGGCACATTTGAGCAGCTATAAACCAAAGGACTAAAGTTAGGCTGCTACGTGAGTCATTAGGACTTCATTAAAGATGACAAAGAACTTTAATCAGTGGGGAAAAAAGAGGCTCAGCCACATAGATCTGGAACTGGAGCTGCTTTTTCCATTAAGAGTGAGCCTCTTGACTTAACAGAAGCCGTATTCGGAGAAGGTTCTGATTATGCAGGCTGTAAATGGGCATCTTAACTTTGGGGGTGAGGAGCCGTACGTCCTGTCCATTTATAGCATTCTCTGATCCCAGAGCAGGGAAACAGGTAACTGTTCGGTTTCCCAGTGTCTCTTCCAGCTTCAGCTCAAGGCTGGTGCAGGGCAGGCGTGGGCTTAGGAAGGTGCACACTGGGTCAAAGGGAAATAAGATAGGATGGAGTTCCTTTGCATGAGGACCGAGGCTGCCACTTTCTGGAATGGGAATTCCAGAATGGTGACCTGACAGTGGCTGAAGCTTGGCTGATTGAGGATGCCTTCCCATTTTGTTTGACTGACTCGAATGCTCTATCAGTGAACTATACCCCTAGCCCCCAAAACATGCTTTTTGAATTTCACATTTGAATTTAAAACATTCTTGTAGTTAGATGGTGAGGACGATGGTACCACACTCTGGGATCTTAGAGTGCAACCATAATCAGATGTAAAAATTATGAAACAACAGCCCCATGCCTCCTAAATGGAAAAAAGATGAAGCACGAAGGAAATACAAGCTTCTAACAAGTCTCACACTATTGGAGGAAGACTTTTGTAGCAAATGTGACTACCAATATCCAAATCTTTCTTCATGGAACTCAATTTAAATTATTCTCCTGACTCTTACAATATGCATTTAGCATTTTAAAACTTTACAATTGGTCGAAAAATGCATGCTTCCCTGCTCCATGTAAACCTGAGATTGGCCAGTCTGGAGGTTATGAGCTGGGGCATTTTCTTTCTCTCATCCCTGGAGTGATCTCTGGGCTCTACTGGTGACTAAGGGGTTCCTTTATGGAGGACAGGCTGATGGGAGTTAGTGAGATGGTTCCCGGCAGATTCTAGAGTATAAATAATACATGATAGCATGTTAATTATAATAAATATTATGATATTTATATAACTCATGTATACATTATGATAAATATTTATTACATGATTATTTTCATTTCTATGAAAAACCGTGGATGGTCTGCAAATAATAAAGCAGTGATTAAAACTTCTTGAGCAAATCAGAAATTTTGCGATTGTATGTAGATGTGTTGGGCATAAAAAGCTAGAGTTTGGTCCACAAAATACCAAATCATTTATTCTGTCAAGGCAGGGAGAAGTAACACACATTGAAATGCTCTAAAGCACCAGGTACCTGCAGAGGGATCTTATTCAACAAAAGCAGGATGGATGGTGTAGGAGTTAAGCACAAAAGCAAGGGAGTTAAACGGGTTTGTGGTCTACTCTATGACTACTCCACGGCCTCAGGAGACACCTCTTCTTGTTCTGTATGAGGATAATAACCGTCTCGACCCTTGTTGAGCCTGGAACAAACACAGCACTGAAATAAAGTAGCTAATATTTATATTAACTGCATTAAAGTTTTGAGGCTGTTATCATATCTGGTTTACATATAGAAACAGGTTCAGAAAACTTAAGTTTTTGTTTGTTGGTTTTTTATTTTTTGAGACAGGGTCTCGCTATATAGTTCAGGCTGGCCTTGAACTGCAGCGATCCTTCTGCCTCTGCCTTCCAAGTGCTGGGATTACAGACATCTGCCACCATGCCCGGCCAATTTAAAATATTTGACCAAGGTCAGTTCATATTAAGTAAGCTGTCAGCCTCGAGCCAACATGTTTTCTAGTACAGCTGCAGCCAACACAATCTGATTCAAAATTGGAACTTACCTAGAATAACTAATAATAGTGTATTGTTCAATACTGCGAAACGCAGAACTGGTATCAGGTTAAATATGCTTCCCTCCCTCCCAAATCAAGGGATCTACCAAAACAAAGGTGAAATCTCCATGCCTATTGCTTGTGAAGTAAGAATGCAAATTTTGGGGGTGGGGGTAGGGTGACATTTGAGGATTCTGATATTTTACTTCCCTTAAACTTGACCACTTGAACCATGGTCTAAGAGAACAGCCTGTGCTGATGGAATAGTACTAACTAGGACTACTCTGAGTCAGTTACAGTTTTTTGCCAGCTTTCTGTGCCAGTGACCTAGAAACTATTTCAAAACTTATTTTTATTTCATAGGAACTGCAATTTCAATGAAACAGTCCTGACAACTCTGACCCAGTCTTCAAATTTAGAAACTAATCCCCAAAGAAAGGGAATCATTTTTATTGTGTCAGTAATCTTCTCAAAGCCCAGTGATAGGAGGAAATAACTCTGCAGTGCCTTACTTTGCAGTATTTGTAATTTATAGTATGAAGATTTAAGAGAATTAGGCTAGCAATTTTTCTTGAACCTCCAAAAAGGAATTTGGGCTATGCATACCCACAAACACATGAGCATTCTACAGAATTAATGTTCCATGTCATAAAATTTTAAATACTCATAGAGGGAAACTGTGAAAAGGAAAAGAATCGAAGTTTTGTGAAATATATCTACTCATAAAGTATTATTTGTATTCCTTAATTTGTAATAACTCAAGTGAACAATTTATATTTTTAAAAAATCTCAGGGAACATACTACTGTGTATCTCAAATTCGAATTTCTTCAGTACAGGGCATATTTTTAAATTGATACTAAAAGTAATTCAGACATTAAAAATCCCAAAATGCAGGTTAACAACAAAAAGCCATAATGAATCTTTACAGAAGAAAAAAAGGAAGAACAAATATATGGACACTCTCAAATGAGTGATTTCTAAGCAGAAACAGTGAGTATTGTCATTGTCATAAGTATGGGCCATTCTAGCTCCACTCAAATCTCACTGTGGGGAAGGACACACAGGCAAACACGGTGAATGGCTCACAACACCTGGCAGGTGAGAGAACCTGACTGTGAATGGTATTTTTTCTCTCCTTGCTTTTCTAAGACAGTGCCTCACTAAATTGAGTTTGCGATCTTCCTGCCTCAGCTTCAGAGTGCTGGGGTTAAGGTATGTGCCACCGTGCCTGGCTTGAATGGCATTTTTAAGCACCATCAAACAGCATTTCATAATCCCAGGGCTTAAGTCTACATATGTTCCCATCACCATTGATCTAACTCAGGGGTGGCGAACCCATCGCACATGGGCTACAGTGGGCTGTTCATTATCACTGAGAGTTCTAAAAGGTTTGCCAACATTGTCCTAACTTGAATCAAAAGTATGCAGCCCACAGTAATCCTAAAGACATAGTTGCTCTTATAATACAAAAGGTGCTGTGGCGAGTCAGCAGAAGAGGCGTTTGCTACTGATGCTCTGGAGCTAACTGCTTAGCATCCTGAAAGAATTTCCGTGGTATACAGGGATTCATAGAGCAAGTTATGTGGATTTTTTTTTTTTTGAGATATAGGAAGATTTCTTAAGAGAAACTGTTTATCAAGAGATGATGATAGGTTTATGGTGGCTCTCCTGCTGATAAATTGCAACTGGGTTACAGAAATAAATGTACGTTCTTGGCTCATAAGGTTATCAACTTGATAACAAGGTCATCAAGACCATTAACATACACAGAAGCCCGTGGAAAGAAAGCACATCTTTACCTCTAACACCAGATACTTGTATTTAAAAATAAGGTTTGGAACAGGATGTTGGGGGATGATGGAGACATGGAAGGAACAGTATGAAAAAGTAAGAACACATAAATGTTTCTTCCCTAACTATGGGCCTGGGGTCATTCAGCTTCTCTTGCCCCCCAACCCCCACCATGCATGACCTCTTATGTCCCTCTGTCTCTAAAATTCTGTGACTACAGTAACTTGGTTAATGTCCATTTTCCGGTTTGACCCAAATGATCCATCAGGGTACTAGAATAGAACCACCTTGGACATTTGATTTCCATGGTTTAGAATAACACCTGCTTTGTCAGCTGAACTTCAATCTTTTTTGGAACAAAGAAAGACACATAAACAAGGTAAAGGGATGTTCTCAGGCATGCCAGAAAATGTAATTGCATTTTAAATACACAGCAACAAAACATTGTTTCCAACTGCAAAAGGTCAATGTATATTTTTCCTGTTATAGTCCAGAAAAAAAATAGATAATGTAATGGTAGTCCTTTCAATTCATACTAAAAAGAATACCTAACTATTCACCCATCACGATCTAAAAAAGAGAAACTACACAGAATAGCTTGAATAAAATACTAAATCACCATAATGACATATATTACAATTGCTACTGGGGAAACCCAAGCTTGGCATTAAGTTTTCAGCATCGGGGTTAAAAAAAAAAAAATTCTACTGACCAATCACACAATTCTTGGGGAACATAAGGTAAAGTAACTGCTCACTAGAAATACAGCTGCTTGTGGTTGTAAGAAGCAAAATTCCTCCTCAGGGGTCTTCATGAAGCATTATGCTGACAGCATTCTCAGTAGCTTTCTTTAGGACAGATGCAGAGGTGTTATGACTTGTATCTAGATGTCCCTCAAGCCTTGTGTGACCATACCGGGGGCTTTTGGAAGGTGACTGAAATTATGGGAGTTTATAGCTGACTTCCTGTTAGGAGGTAGGGCCTGGTGGGAAGAGGGGTCACTGTGGGCAGGGCCCACAGATTAGACCTCCCTTCTAGGTTCCTCCCTTGACTCTCTCCTTTTCCTGGATGCCTTAAGATGAGCAGCTTTTCTGCATCCAGACCTTTCCACTATGCCAATTTGGCGTTGGAGAGAACTATGAACTGAACCCTCTACAAACCCTGAGCCAAAATACACTTCTCCTCTAACTCAGGAGTATGGGGTATTTTGTCGCACCAATGAGGAAAGTGACTAAGACAAGTGGTTAGGTGCACAGGCTAGGAGAGTTTTCACTTGCAGATGATGACATCACAACTAAGAAAAGATCACAGCATGAAGGTCCCACACAGCCTGAATCCAAATCCCAGCTCTGCCACTTAACTACTTTGGGACCTTGGATATTACTTGAACCTGTCTCCCTGGGCATAACAGTGTTTGTGATGAACATCAGTTAAGAAGCCTGGTATAGTGTGTATAACGTTACCACTTGATGAAGACTGCAGTAAAAGTAATTGGGGTGGGCACTGCTGTAAGGCAGTCCTAGTGTCTAGTTTCACAGTGATCTGACATGAGCCCAAGGGAGATGTCAGAAAAGTGTCATCCAAAAGAACTTTCTGCAAAATATGGAAATGTTCTTATCCGTGCCATCAATACAACTGCTTACTGACAACTAAAGTGTGGTTAGTGTGAATATAAAATTGAATTTTCAATTCAATGTAAATCAGTGGCTACTGCATTGGACAACAGATACAGAAGTTCCATCACCACAGTTTGGGGGGTCAGTGCTCATCTAAAATATCTTCTAAGGGGTATCTCTAAATAGTTCTTAGCTAAGTTCTGGATGAATATTAGGTAGCAAGGAACTCCGCACCATAGTCCTTGATATCTAACTTCATTGTGGCCCAATCTCTGTCTCCAGGTGAATGCTGGCCCCTCTGTCTTGGGCTCTGGATCAGTTGGCTGTGATGTAGAAGCAAAACAAAGGGATAACTGAAGTCGGGCGTGGTGGCGCACACCTTTAATCCCAGCACTCGGGAGGCTGAGGTAGGAGAAGTGTTGTAAGTTCAAGGCCAGCTTGGGCTACAACGTGGGCACAAGGCCGGCCTGAGCTACATAGTGTGACCCTGTCTCATAAAATGGGCTGGCAGTTTGGCTCAGTGGCTTAAGTGCCTGCCTGGCAGATGCAAGAGTTTGATCCCTGGTGCCACAAAAAAACACAAAAAAACCCCACAAAGGGATAACTGAGCAGCATGCCAGCCTGGGGCTTTGAGGACGGCCAAGGGCATCCAAGGTAAAGCCTAGAGCCTTCCCAGAAAGTGGATTTGAATCCATTTGAGAGCACATAGCAATGGGCTTTGGTCTGAACAATCCTAATGAGTGGTTCAACCAGTTGCTAGCCTCATTACCCTTCTTCTAATCTCCTGTTGTATTATCTCAGGGAAAAGCTATTTTCTGGTACATTCTTCAAGCTATACTATTTGGAAAACGTATGCCAAGATGACTAAGATAAGCTGTAGCACAGGTCCCAAATAAAAGGGAGTGATGATTCTGAAGTCAATAAAATGATTCCAAATAAATCATGTAATATAAAAGCAAGGGAAAGGGAAAGTAATTTATAGTAAAATGTGTACATAAAATATGTATTTAAAGCAAACTGTATCGGAAGGAACAGTAAGTTATTGATACCTGTAACAAAATTATGGTGGTAACTTATCATAACTCTATCAATAAGAATTTTTAAAATAGCTATAATTTTTTTTTTTTAAATGCAGGGTCTCCCTATGTTGTCCAGCCTAGCCTCAAACTTGCAATCCTACTGCCTCAGTCTCCTTAAGAAGCTCGGACTATAGGCATGTACTACCACAGCTTGCTTGGCCAAGTTTTAAATAAAATAAAGTGGAATCTTCCCTTAGCTATGTGGTGGTTTTATTTTTGGAAAATTCATGGTACATTCAAACTATTCCAAAACCCACTGTTTCAAAACGCATTTCAGATAGCTATAATGGTTTTTGTTTTCTTAATATACGAATGTCTACCAGAATACTCAAGAATCATGTAGGATATACGATAATTCTTTAATTCTTTCTTGTATTAAAGTGTCCCATCTGCTACTGGATGTAAGACACCAAAGACTTCTACCCATTAACTATCAGCAGTGACCTTAATCATGTCTGAAATCCTTAGTTTTAGTCAACTGCATGAATTCTGCCAACCTCGTCCCACCTGTCATCGGTTGGGTTTGAGAACAGGGCATAAGATGTAATGTCAGAAAATGAAGTACCGCAAATTTGCCAGGGGTTTCCAAGCAGTGTCCTAGGAGGAAGTCACAGGAATGAAGGTTTCAATGGATGTGCTGCCTGGAAGTTCTGTACTCATCTGAGAGTGAGCTGGAGGATGCAGCCAACAGGAGGGCGGAGAGCCCACAGACCAGGGGACTAAGCCAAAGACCTTGAATTATGCCACCTTTGGGATCTATCCTACCACTGGCACCAGTGGCTCAAACTGCTTCCAATTTGGACTTTGGTTCTTACAAATGAAAGCACGACACATACCTAAACAAGCCAAAAATAAAATTAAAAGTTACAATTTAAAATAGTGGAAAAAAAAAAAAACACCAAGAAGGAAATAATAGAAAAGGTGGGTGTTGCTCCAGGACACCTACACCAAGCGGTAAGCACCAAGGGGATGCAGGGAAAAGCCTGGTGCTCCTCAGAGAAGGGCCACACAGCACCACCCCGGAGAGCTCAGCCACCAAGTGGCAGCCACACTATGGCACAAAGACCAGTAGCACAGTTCACATGTGCAAGCTGTTGGGGAACATGTGGATGCAAAAAGCTATTTCATTTGAAAATTAAAAAATATAGTGATAGGTAAAAAAAACGTAATTCTCCCTTTGTGTTAAAGAGCTGTACAGGATGCACTGTGGGCTCTGCTTTCGTGAAGTTTATAATGACAGAGACAAATAAAAAATACCTATTTACAGGGATGCAGACCAATAAATGACAAAGAAATGTAACCATGCCGAGTCCCTCAGGTGGTGAGGATAGATGGGCTGAAATGCGGGAGGGCCACGGTGAACTATGAAAGGTTTTCTAACATACCGGGTTTTGAACTTGAATATTAAGTTCTTACACTGGGAGGGTGCTTTAAAAAGGAGCATTATACTCTCAGTAGCTATTCCCATTCCCCGTTCCTTTTCTCCAATAAATTTTCCTACTCTTAAAAAAAAGGAGCATTATAGGAGTAGCAACAGGAGTGGAAAACTTAGTAATGCCCTGCTGAGTCGGCAGCAGGCAGGCGCTAGAGGAACACTGTATGGCTGCCAGTTTTGGTACAGACAGCAGCCCGCTAGGAGAGCCAACTGCCAACCTGAACAGAGCTCCATCTGGGACCCCTGCTCCATTACGGCCTTGCTGTGTGACCTCAGGTGGCCGTGGCACTGACACTTCCCTGAGCCAGTTTCTCACCTGTGCTGTGGGGCCATGTCCTGCTCTAGGAGTGTTAAGGGTGAAAAGAGACGAGGCCATGCTAAGCGCCTGGCCTAATCGGAAGGTGCTCACTCTTCAACTCACAAGCCATCCACCCAGACTACCTGCAGAAGATTTACAAGGTAACTACATGGAAGTCTCTCTGGATATGATATCAGGTTTGAAAACAAGCCTTGTTTTTTTAAACAGCCAGTTGTAATCTATTATAAAATCCTGAAATTAAAAGAAAAGCCAAGATACATACACTAAGAAAACAGACTGTGGTTAAGGATTTATAAATACATTTATTGGTGGTATTACAGAATGATGAATGCAGAGAATAGAATACAAAGAAATCTGCACTTAAAAGGGAACATTAATCTTAAAAAATCATATTTAATATATTAATCAATTTGCATATTTGTTTAGACTTACAGTGTAAAGTTAATTCCAAAGTTTTCATTCTGATCTTTTCTTTTGCTGTAGTTACATGGAGTATGATTACTTTTGTTTGCACCTAACCTAAAAGCAGGACTCTGCAAGCTGATACTGAAGCAGCCAGTTAATTGGGAATTTTAAGGGAGCTCTGTAAGAGGATAAAGCCACTTGAAAGAAAGCCTCACGACCACATATATAAATGCAAAGAAAATACCAAGAAGCAAAAGGATCATAGGTGTAGCAATTCTAGTCTAACTGCAATTTCTAAGTCTAGCAACATTCAGCTAGCGTTCATTTACATGCCTGTGTTTCAGAATATAAAACCATCAGTTTTCACTACAATTTTCTGACTTCACTCAATGGACAATTATTAAACCTTAATATTCTTTTAGAATAACCTTAGAATATGACTTATACGCTACAGAACCATTAACAAAAGAGGGCTTCTGCAATATAGTAAGGAGGACAGACTTCAATTTTACATAATGTTACCTTTCATAAAAAGTTTATGACACCAAGGACAATACTGTTCAGGGCCTTTAATGTGGAAACACTCCATCCTTTACAACTGTCAGAGAATTACTGATCCAGTGAATTGTTACGCAAAGTGTAACAGCCCTCTGAAGAGACTATGCATTAAACAATTATGATATAACTGTGGCCACACAGCTAGCTTATGGAACTGTTAATAAATAGCACTACAGAATTGTAGTGACAGTTTAGTATGAGAACTGTTTTTCCCTGCCAACTATTCGGTAGAAAAAGGGTTTTCTGGTGAGCAGGCAACCTCTAAAATAAACATGTGGGGCAAAGGAAAGTGAATAAAGCAAACTTCTCAATCTTACTTTTCAGACAACTTTGTTAGCAGTTTATAATAATCAAAATGACCCTACCATAATTAAACATAAGATCAAATCAGTCAGTTCTGGAGAAAGTACAGCTCATTTTCAGAAGTTTTGTTTAATTTATAACTAGACTTGAAAATGTTTCAACTAAGTCAGATTCTAACAACTAATTTGGCATACAGAGTCTGAAAAAATACTTCAAATTTTAAGCTGAATGGTTTCTGTTCTCCTCTCCCCAGAGACCATAATAAAGGGACTGTTACAAAACTAAACAAAAACAAAACCACTAACAAAATCAAGTCATACCAGAAACCCCTTTTCTTCAGTCAATTCCATGCTTCTATCACGGAGGCCGTGAACAGGTTTTGGGAGGAAGTCAGGCTGGGTCAGAGGTAGCACACGGTACCCGACTACAGCATGGAGTTCAGACGGACACACAGTTCACACGGGTTACAAACAAAAAGATGAAAATGTACAGCCCTCACTGCCTTGCACTGAGAAAGTGCTGAGGAACGGAGAACCAGCGCTGGGTGCCAGGAGACACCCGTGAGCCCCTTCAGTGCACCAGTTCTGGCTGGTTCTCCACAAAGGGCAGCACCCCGCTCACATAGTAGGCAATGCCGAGAGACAGCAGAGCGATGACGAAGACCAAGAGCGAGACCCGCCAGAAGCCCAGGTCCTCTACAAACTCCTGCCATGTGGTTCGAAAGCTGGAGAGGACGCCTTCCCCCTGCTGGAGGTTGGGATTGAGGAGAGAATGGCTTTCCATGGCACTGGGAAAGAAGGAAAGAGAAAAGCGGGGTGAAGTGACACACTCCATCCACTGCAAAGCCACAGAACAAAAGCAGCTATGTCATGCAGAAAGACTGAAAACGCGTACTCAGAAGAAAATGGGGTGATGCAGATGCTCCCGCCCGCCTGCGTGCTGAATGATACCTTCACAGGTATCTGATCTACTTTAAACCACACCCCGACAAACCAGAATGATTATGCTTCTTGGGTTAGAATCTAGCAAATTAAAAATCCTACTCTTGAAATAGTGCAAATGAGTTATTTCCACCAGTACACTAAATGAAAGCACTTCAAATTTTGAAGATTCAAAATAAAAATTCATAAGCTGAGAATTCATGCTAATGAAAATAAGCAAAGTGAATTTGAAAATCATTTATGTAATGTGGAAGTCAAAGTAAAATTCTTATTAATTAATTCAATCGTCTGACTAATGAAGGCATTCCCTCTGTTAGCATAATCTTCTAATCACAGTGGGCTGCACAGGTAGACTGGGAATTCACTGGGAGTTCTCACTAGTTTCCTCTGGCTGGTGTTTCTCTCTTGTGCAGTAATATAGGAGTGTGCTTCTCTTTTGCACAAGTCTAGTTGAAAGTAAGGAGGTATGAACACTATAAACACACGGACTGCAGCACGCAGAACATTATCAAAGGGCAACGTGACCACCACAGAGAGAAAACCGGATCTCTGACTGTGGGATCCGGAATGATGCTCTGTGACAGGCTGACAGCCTGATGGGATTAGCACTCACCTTTATGTCACAACAGGCTGGCCCAGTCACCAGGTATCATTTAGATTAAAGCCACAAAGACCATAATCATAGGTATCATCTATCTGTCAGTTGTAAAAGCTCATTACTACCTTCTGAAACCCCCTTTTTCTGAAACAGCATGAAGCAATGTCTTGGAGTCTCATTTATCTGAACTATGCACAAGCACATACAAACCTGGTAGTTTGTCCTATATCTTTATTTATTATTTATTTATTTATTATATTATTTATTATGTCCTACATCTTTATTTTACTTCTTTCTTTCCCTTGAGACATCTTCTTGCTACACTGTCCAGGCTAGTCCTGAACTCCTGAGCTCAGTACTGCTCCCCACTCAGGGAAGGACACAGGTTTCCCTCTCCTGCTTATTTTCCAGCATCTTACTTCCCTACCCTTGAAATGATTTTTATAATCTTCCCAATCTCGTCCAACTTCTCAGTCTCTTTTCTCCTTTTATGAAATTTCATTCTTTTTTCTGACCTGCACTTAGAATTCTCAAGCTTGTATGTATATCCTTCCCTCAGTTCAGCTCTTACCTACCACCTACCTCTCTTCCCTTGTACCGCCAGCATGGCGGTTGGGGAAGTGCACAGAACGTTATGTGACATGTAGCACTTTCTGTAGAGAGCCTCTCAATTGTAATCTGAAGCTACCAAGACCTATACAGAGCTCAAAGTATCAAAACTCTGCACTTGACAGCAAGGACTAAAACGTTTGCGAGGTACCACAAAAGATCCGGAACTCAGTGACGTGCCCCTTAAACACTGCATCTCAAGTACCTTTCGCTCTCAGCTGTCTGCATGGTCTCCAGTTTTGAGTGGGTTCCTCTGTTAAATCCTTTCACCTCTTGTTCTTCCAAAGATTCCAGCAATCGGATGACATCTTTATTCACGCCCCTGCGCTTTGCCAAAACTAAGGGGGTAGCACCTTGATGATTGCTAAAAAAAAAAAAGTTTATAAAAGAAAGACCATTACAACAGCTAAATTATACAGTCAGTGTCCATTTGTGCAGATCTCAGTGAAGAAAGAATGAGATCAACTGATTCAAAATGAAGCCCCAGAGCAGAAAAAGTAATCAAGCTAGAAGCTGATGTCTGAGTTACCCTTTTCTTTTCCTTCTAGGGCAAAAGAGGGATAAATGAGAATAAATAAAAAAGAGAGAAACTTGGAGATTAAATGGAAAATTCAGTTCTAGTCCTCCTCTTATCCAACATGTTTTATAGGAAGAACATACATTTTTAAAAGTCTTAAGAATTAAAAAAAAAAAAAAAAGCTGCCTTTAGTTCTCCTATCTGTTTAACACTACTAACAGAACAGAACCCACCCCGCACTGATGGCAGCAGGCAGTTCCCACCACACGGCGTTCTGTCGGAACAGAACCCTTTACTGTCCTGTTCAGACTCCGGGGCATCACAACAAAAAGCTTGGGCAACAGGGAACTGAAATTTGAACCTGAAGCTCAGTTTTAAAGATAGCCTGACACCTCTGCCACTCAAGATATGGGGTAGCACGAAATTGAACAAGAGACCTATGATTTCCTCAAACTTTTCAGTCTAAAAAGGACTCTGGTCCTAGGGAGATTGTGAAGTTGGTAGATTGTGTGACAGAAGCCACCTGAGCTTTGGAGCTAGTAGAACTAGGTTCAAATTCCTACTCTGTCTCTTACAAGCTATGTGACTTCTTAAGAGACCTCAAGTATAAAATGAAGGTAACAGGCTAACTCCAAAAGCTATTCTTTCTGAGGATAAAACAAGCTAACTTAAGTAAACATGGCCCAACTCACAGTAGATTTTCAACAAATATTAGTTCTTTTTCCCTTGTCTTACACTACACAATTAAACAGCAGGAACTGACCACTATTTTCTAAGAAAAAAATTAGTGTTACTGCATAAACCTAGAAGTTACCTTCTTGCTCCCTCACTTTCCTAACAAGATTTCACTGTCTCCAGTACCTTTCTGAACTTGTCATTACAACTGATCAACAAAGAAAAAAAAAATCAAGATTTCAAGATTACAGTATTGATTGAAGGACAAATGGGAAGAAATGATTAGACTCGAAAAACCACAACTTACCAAATATCAATTTTGAGTCCATTGGAAACTAAAAACTGGATAGTGTCCACGTGGCCACAGAGGTGAAGAGCTGTGTTTCCTTGATAGTCTGTGGCCAGCAGGTCAGCACCAAATTTATGCAACAGCTGGCAGATGTCTACGTTTCCTCGAGCCGCTGCGAGGTGCAGGCCGGTCCGACCCCTGCTGTCGCGGATATTTGGGTCAAAGCCACTTTCCAAAAGCCGCTTGGAATAGTTAAAGTCCCCATCAATACAGGCTTGCAGCAAGGGAACATTAGTCTGAGAGGAATCATTTACAAAAACGTAGGACATTTCTCTGATGGGGCTGCTGGAAGATGCCTGCAATGGAATATGGGATGTGTGAGATCTGATGAAGCCCAATTAAACCCAGAGGATGAAGTCAATCAGGAAAGCATTATTTCTTATCCTTCTTTGTCTCCTGTCTGTAACACATTACCTTACCAAATGGAAACAATAATGAAATTATCAATTATATCTTATTTCCATTAAAATATTTTATTTTCTTCACATCTGCTGGACTGAAATTACAATTAAATTACGATAAAGCTCTATTTGCTTTTCATCATGTAAAAAGATTTAAGATATTTTTAAAGGTAAGCAAGATATAATGGGTTAACGTTAACTACACTGTCAGAAGACACATAATATGATCTTCAAACGTCAAAGAAATATACACATATATGTGCATGTGTGAATGCTACTGCTGGTACATGTTTTTATTTTCCTACAAAGTAATTAATTATCTTTCATGTACTTGCTTTTTCTTTCTATGGTAAATAAGCAAAGTTACCTACAGGGATGGGAAAAAAAAAAGATAATTGGCACTCAATAAGGAACTGCTAGAATGCTGTGTTTACAGAATAGGTTTCAAATTTTCATTAAAAAGTTTAAGGAAAATAAAAAACAATTTAAAAATTGGAAATGCCATGAGATTCATGTAGATTACTCTTCTTTTTGTATATAAACCCTCTTCTGCTATATCTGTTGTCCTCTCAACACACGCTTTTGCCAAACTTGCATTGTCTGAAGACAAAGAAGAGAAAGAAAGAGCCTGCCTGCCTGTGACGAGAGAGCAGGACAAGAGCGGCCAGGCAGCAGAGTCACCCGGGGAACTTCCTCACTGTCTCCCAGCTTGTCTCACTGGTACTTCCCTGCCTGCATCCTCAGGACAGTCTGTCTCAGCAAATGCAAACAGGATCTCCCTCTCTTTCCCTTGGTTCATTAAAGAAAAACGCTGTCAAAAGAAACTTTACTAGGTCATCAGTAGAGAAAATAATCAAAACAAACCAGAAGCGCAGACAGTGTTGTGCTGATAGAGCTGGCTCTTCCTGTAAGGTTACAAAAGGCTCAGCTCACACAGCTTTTCAGATGAAGTCCTTCCTTCTGGAATACCAGCAGAAGCAGGTGCTAAGCTGGGGGACTCAGGAGATAAGAATTCAGGGCTGCTGGGCTGGGTGGGATTCTTGTTCCTCTTTAGGCCCCTCCCAGCACAGCCACTCCCCAGCCCCCAACCCTGGGCTGCAAACCAAGTGCTTTTTCAAAAAGTATTATGTTCTGGCTAAATCACCAGGGCTCTGCTGCCACCCTGGGGTCTGGGGAAAGGGAAGGCCTGAGTGTAGACCAAGGACCTGTCTGGGCCAGGCATCTGCTAGAGGGTTTTAATGAATTTTATGTGATCTTCCTAACAACTCCACAGTAGGGTTTATTTTCTTTGAATTTCAGTGAGAGTCACTGTACAATTTTAAGCCAAGTAAATGGCAGTCATATAAGGACATGGCAGAGAGGTGGGACACCATGGAGAGGGGCACAAAACACATAAGGACTCAGTGGATATGAAGGAGGAGCAGGAGCCAATAAGGGTAATTCCAAAACAGGAAAAAATCTGCTTATCATCAAGAATTATGGAGGTCAAGATAAAAACAAAACAAAACAAAACAAAACAAAAACCCAGAAAACCTTCAGATTATAATATTCATGTTTTTTTTTTTTTTTTTTAAATAACTCTATGAGAATTTACTAAGATAGCCAAGAACTCTTTTGAGGTTAATCTCCCCCTTCCTCTCTACAGTACCCACTGAACTGGATCATAAAAAAAGATCCAAAGTTTATCACAAACTTTTTAAAAATAAAATACCACATATTGAGTGGTTTTTCAAAAAGTATTATGTTTTGGCTAAATTCTGTAAGGATTCTGAAAAACAATCTCTTTGGCATTTTGATCCAAACACAGTAAGAATTCTTGCTGGCAGACGGAGCTTTCTGAAAGTTGGCTGAGGAAAAACACAAGCCTTTGTTGGCTCCTCTGTAGGTGAGAGTAAGGGTAGTAAATTTTGTCAGTTTCTTTGTCCTTGAGAAACCGCTCACCTCACCCCCATGTTTAGTAAGCCCCATGACAGACAGCGCTGTTCATCTTGATACAGAACTGAATCTGCATGAATGCGAGGCCACTGAGGGTTTCACATCCTGTGCAGGTGTCCACAGCAGAAAGTACTCACGGAGGCCTTAAGCGCTGATCTCTCCTCCAGGGGTCACTCGGCACTCTGAATTCTTAAGCAGGTTCCACAAAAATATTTGGTAATGTGTCAGCAAGGATCTACAATCAATACAAAGTTCAGTTACAATAAAGGTGTGGCGTGAAAAAGAACATGCTGTTCTCTCATACACAGACAGGCCAGCGGGGGCTGGGGAAGTTCTCCAGAAAACCCAAGGTAGCGACAAGAGAGGCCAGGGAAGTAAGAAGGCAGTGAAAAGCGGGAATACAAGGGCTCAAGGAGCTGCTCTGGTGCCTACGAACAAGCAAGCAGAGAGAGAAAGAAGAGTCAAAGTACATGCCACCAGTAAAGAACAAACTGGGCTCTAACACTCTGCCTCAGTCTGTAGCTCAGAATGCTTTATTTCTCACACTGTAAATGGAAGCCAGACCCCAGATTAGCGCCTGCATTTTTTTGTGGCGCTAGGCCGGAACCCAGAGCCTTGCACATCCTAGATCAGTGCTCTACCACTGAGCCCCACCCCTGCTCCCACAGGAGCGGTTCAGAAATACTAACGCTCCTAAAACAGAGGCCAAGCTGCATTTAAACCAAACAGGAGCGACTTAAGAAAAAATATTTTTAATCTCCCTTGAATGCTAGTATTTAAATCCCTTCCTGTGATTACCCTTCATCTTCTTTTCAGGTGGAGGGAAATCTGACTCCAATCTAGCTACAGTCTTTCCTTCCAGGCTTTCAGCCCTCGCTCCTGAAGGATGCTGTCCCACCGCCCTCCCTCCACGGGCTCCACCTGGCTGGCTCCTCTGTGCGCTCTGGGAGATGATGAGAGGGGCCACGGACATGGGGTCAAGGGTACACAGTGTGAACAACAATGACACTGACTAAACAAACACTGAGCAGAGGCCTGAAACCCGCCAGGCTCAGATGTGGGACATGGAGTCCAAACCCCAAATTCAGGGTCAGGTTGAAACCCATGTTAACCTCTTCCTGGTCATTCATGTTCGTTTTTATCAAACTACCTTTAAATAAATTATGTAGAGAAATAATAGCAATTAGTAAGGATTCATTCACAACATGTAGGTCAGGATGTGACATAAAGGCCATCAGCGTCACCGATGACATCCTGGACACGCAGGCCATTCCCACGGCAATGTCAGTAAACACCGTGAAGACAAGGCACCACACAAATCATCCACCCTCACCCGTTTCCTAGTAATCTGTGATTACACAATACCGATTTAGACAAATACTGCATCCTTGGGCCATTGAATTGTGACTTTTTTTGAACTAGTAACTCAATTCATTCAAAGTCTAGCACTTTCCCTATCTCACTTTAACCACCGAAGTGGAGCCTTTACAATTAATGCCTCTCTCTAATATAAAATTTTGCTTCCAATTTCAATGTTAAAATACTGCCAGGGGTTTATTCTAAAGGTAACAGCGTTCATGCTGTAAAGTTGCTTTCATCTGGAAGTGAAATGATAGGCCACGTAGTCATGCCCCAAGTGATCCTAATGCTCCCTTAATCTGTAAGAAAGGCAATTCTTCTGACATTTTCTTCTGATATGCCAAGACCTAAAAACAAAACACACTTGATCAAATTACATACTTATTTGTGTGTGATTCCATTCAATTTATATAAATCCATTTGACTGAATTACTAAAAACCAGCCCAAAAAACTTCTGCAGCTTCACCTGAACCCTGATCACTAGAAATCACTAATAGCTTTCCCAAGAACTCACAACTATAGGGATAAAAAGGACTAAAGATTTTTTAAACTTTTCATTTTGCATTAACTGTAGAATCACATGTAAGAAATAATACAGAGCTCTGTGCATCCTTTACCCAGTTTTCCCCAATGGTAATATCCTGCAAATGATAGCTACATCACAGCCAGGATACTGACGCTGTGACAGAGACAAGATACAGAATGCCTCCATCACCATAAGGATCTCTTGCATTGCTCTCCCATAGCTAGACCCTGGAAACCACTACCTTGCCTTTCATTTCTCATTCTCCTGTTTCAAGAACGTGGTAGAAATGGAACCATACAGTGTATGAAATCTTTTGGGATTGGCCTTGTTCACGCTGCATAATTCTCTGGAGATTCATGCAGATTGCTGAGTATATGAATAGTTGGTCCCTTTTTGTCACTGAGCAGTATTCTACGGCATGTACACTATGTACTATTGTTTAACAGTTCATCTACTGAGGGACATATAGTCTTCTCCAGTTTCGGTTATTAAGTTAAAGTTTCTACAAACATTTGTGTACAGACTTTCATGTGTCTAAGTGTTCATTTTTCTGGGATAAACGGATAGGAGTGCAATTGTTAGGTTGTATGAAGCCCTAAATCTTTAGATTTTTGACTAAAAGCCTGTTGGACCAGAAGGTATCAGTCTTCCCCAACACAAAAAAAGAAGGTAAGGTCATTACTAGAGTCATTTGTCTGTGTTTAACAAGTTCAGGATGGGGCTGTAATTTGTATGTCTCACTGCTAGGTAACTCTGAACCCAATCAGTGGTATATGAATATGTCTCGTCAGGCAGCATGGGACAGTCCCATTGGGTGGCTTGTACCACCCACGCATGTACCACTGGTGTTCAAGCAGGACATGTTCAAGTTATTTACGGAAGCGCTTGTGGAACCAAGCATTTGGAAGGACACAGGTGGGTGCTCTCGAATTTAATGAAGGGAGCACTTAAGAGAATCACTGCCTTCAGAGTTAGAGCACTAGTAAGTGCGTGAGCAGTGAGCCAGTATCTTTCAAAATTTACCAAGGGCTGAGTTAGTTCCCCTCTGAGTGGATATAAGAGCTAAGCCTCTTGAAGGCTGCTTTTGGAGGTGGGAAGAGGAGCAGGGAGAGAGATGTGATACAATCTAAGTCTTCTGAGAAGGACAACTCTCAGGCATGACAGTGCAGAGATAGCTTTCCTCCTGCTGGAGGTCGTCAGAGAGCTTGGCTCCTCCATCCAGAGTACCTGTGGAGGTGGACTGCCCAGGTTAGAACCTTGGCCCAGTTACTCCCCAGCTACACAGTCCCTAAGTCGCCATCTTCCTGAGGCTGAGAACGGTATTCTGCAGCACTGAAGAAAGTTGTATAGATCACCAACCACTGGGGAACAGAGCAGTTTACACTTACGGGGTGACATCTAGTGGAAAAGCAGATCTCCAGGAAAAAAAAAAAAGGAGAACTGATTCCTGGCAGAAGACAAACGCCACAGTGTGGTACCATGAACAGCCCACGGCAGAAGTAGCCACGCCCCAGAAATCATGCTGGTTGTTCCCCAGGGCCCTAGACTGGTTCCGAGGACAACACCTTAGCACTGTTAAAGCAGAGGCAAGTCTCGGAGATCTGGTGCTGCCTGACACAACTCCGCACCCCGGTTGGTGGCGATCTCTGACAGCCTCCATTGAGGCACCCTTCCTCTAGGGAGACGTGATCACCTACAGCTCGCCATCAAGTGCTCCTGACGCCAAACAGTGCTGAC
Organism: Dasyprocta punctata; assembly: GCA_004363535.1. NCBI lineage: Eukaryota > Metazoa > Chordata > Mammalia > Rodentia > Dasyproctidae > Dasyprocta > Dasyprocta punctata. Next base: position 25,692 of record RJWM01016809.1, read on the forward strand.
TAAACCCAGACAGCAAACCAACAAGGAGGCCTGGCTGGGAGTTTGTGAGTCACTGACCTGATGCGAAGTTCTAGTATTCTTCTCTTTTTACATCTCAAACTCTGGTCCTATATTCTTAGGTCAATCTACAAAACTCTAAGATCATATTCCAGTTGGTGAAGAACTAACGGAGAGAAGACATTCTATTTTAATTTATACTGTACTTACAACTAAATTGGTCTTCTACATCCAATATTAACAACCGTATATAATATATTGATTTATTTTTCATTTTGAAAGGTCACTGGAAAGGCAAGACTAAATGTACATTTTTGGTCCAAATGGACTGACTATATCATTCCTATACAGCAATTTTAATTAGAGATCAAAGCATCAGACACTTTAGCAAAATGGAAGGAAAAAATGGCATAGAGACTTTATCAGATCATACTGCCAACATTTTCCAATGTCAAAGGAAAGCTTACATACAACGGAGTAATACTCTAGCATAAAGAAAAATAAACGAGTCTTTTGTAGGAAAATCTTACGTACACATACCAGCTCCATGAGGAATGTAAACAACAGGTACTGCAAACAGTTACTAATAAAACAAATTTTAAAATGAGATTAAAAAGTACTAAAACTGATAAGATAAATGACATGTAGCAAATGGAGCCCCCAATTCATATTCTCTATATCTCATTTGGTTATTCTTATTCTTTTAGAAGAGTATGGTTTACTATTAAGTGAAATAAATCAGACACACATGTATAAATACCACATTATTTCTCTGGTGTGAGAAACCAGAAATGTAAATAAGGACCAAAATATATAAGGTAATGTGAAACAGGAAAAAAATGTTCAAATGGGAAGGGGAACAAAGGAGGGGGGAGGGGAAAGGAAAGAAAAGTAAAAAAAAAAAAAAGTGAGAAAAGAAGGAAAAAATGGAAACAAAGCTTTTGTAAATGGGGAGGGGAGAAAGGGTTGAAGGGAGGGTAGGGACGTGGGAAAAAAAGAACTACATTATATCATGTACAAGTATAAATTTTCTATGATGAATGTGATCATTATGTATATCTAAAATGTACCAATACAATCTGATTGAAGAAACAAAACCAAAAAAATAAATAAAAGAGTATGGTTGTTCCAACATATGCGATAACCTCAAAGAATCATGAAACAAGAACCTCCAGTGAAGTCATTAAATCCTAGGTGGTGGTATTTTCGCATTGGCTATTCTTAAAATCCAAACTAAGGAGCTGGGGTATAGCTCAGTGGTACAGCACTTGCCTTCCATGCACAAGGTCCTGGTTCCATCCCCGTCACCACTGACAATCAAACCAACACCTGCCCCCCCCAAGCCCTAAGCTCTAAACAAATTCATAGCTCTCGGGCAAGGAAGTAATGTCTGCAAGAAATCTAGCTGCACCTCTTCAGCGTGCTTATCTTCAGTAGCTGAGTCTATGGCCACACTTCTACAAGAGACAGAGGGTGCACACTTGGTCTACAGTATTTCCAGTGTGACATGCAGTTTCCATGAAGTTATCAAGACAATCAGGAGAAAACAGTTCACGTAAAACTTAGCTGCTTATTCACAGTTGCCTTAAATTTCTGCCAGAACATGTTTACAGAAGGCAAGAAGTTGGTGACATTTGTTACTCACTCTGTCACACATAGATTCTGAAAGACTGCACACGGCCTAGCACATAAATGTTGTTTTGAATATAGACAAAGGGGAATCCACTAATACTACCCCTACTGTTCAGTCGCTGTCACAGGGGTTTAAAGTAACATTCTTTCTTATGATTAATTCTACATCTCACTGTACGTATTTCTATACTTTAAACAAACAGGAATAAAGAGAAAATAAAAGTTACCCAAAAGTCTCCCAACTAGAAATCACTACTGATTCTACTTTGGTGGTATGGTTCTCCAGTTCTTTTTCATATGTGAACACATATATTTAATTCTTACCACATATACCAATGGTAAGGTTTACTGCTTACTACGTTGCGGGCATCCTTCCACGTTGCCGTGTTCTATAACAATCTCTAACAGACAGAACAGTCTACTACTCAGATATATCACAATTTTCTTATTAAATTTCTTAGCACATGAAAAAGGAATGTACCCTGTATTTTTCCTGTTACATAGGTTCAAATTCACAAACATTTTAAGCCAATCAAAATATAGTGAGTCTAAGAGAATTTTAAAATAATCCTGAAAAACTCAACTATTATGTGGGTTCCTAGGCAATGACTTGGACAGAGGGGAACGGTGGAGGCCAGCAGTGACCTGTACTCGGTACTGGCCTCCACGCCCCGGGCCTGCGGTCAGCTGCCTCCACATGAGGCCCGCTCTGCTCATCTGACAGCCATGGTTCAGGATTAGAGTTCACCCTAAACAATGCTGGATTTCACATCTTTATTTACCTATATTTTTAAAATACTGCATTAGAAGTACCTGAGGAGTAAATTCCTGCTAATAACATGGGTAAGATTCTACTTCTAAACCTTGAGTTCTCTGTCCTATGTAAGACAAAATATGCAGATGTTTGATTTGGATTCTCAAGAAGTGAAAGGGACACCCTCTTTCTAAAAGCACAGTAATGAGTAAATCTAAAAAGGTGTTGAGATGCCTGGTCTTTCAGGATATCCCAGGACCGTGAGAATATCGAAAGGAAGAAGGATTCAAGCAGAATCTTCTGAATTGGACTTCCAAGGGCACAAGACATTAAAAGCTCCAAAAGAGAAATTTTTTATAGATCTATGTCTACCACCAATAGATTTTCATTTTATATCTAAATTTGTGGCGAGTTCATATTTTGTGGTACTAGCATTTTAGTTAAATTTGGTTGTGGCTAAAATTCCTAATTTTATTTTTTCAATGTGAAGCTACCAATTACTTCCTAATTAAATTTCATTAATACAGTAAAGGTTATTTTGAAATGTGTAAATTACTGAATCATATTTTTAAAAAGCCCCTCATTGTATTTAAGTTCATATATTAAAAGTAGGTTTATCAGTTATTTAGTTAATGTTCTTGGGAAACTAAGCTCAATGAAAAGAGAAAAGCAAAGTCTGTATATCTGCTATTACTGTGCAAACAACTGCTTATCACCTTTAAGATACATGGTAGTTGACATCTACTGAATTACATTATAGGCACTGTTTTTCCTATGTTAACTGATTCAGTACTTACTGAACTCCTATAAAGTATTACCATTACTCTCAGTGTATGAGTGGAAAAACCAAGTCACTAAGTTTGTTTCCTAAGATTTTATTTTAACATAACAAATTAGTAAACTTTTTCATCAAAGATTACATAAGGGAAATTATTAGCTGAGGGTATACATCACAAATTAACTCCTTATGGTCATTTTAAAATGAATTTATTTTCAAACTACAGAAAAATAGTAACTATCTGGAAGCGTTTCTTATATTACAGGAAACAGTATAGCACATATATTGTGAAGCTACTCTCTGTAATCATGCCACAAGCAGTAAGCTGTTTTAAAGTATGGGAAAACAACAGTAAAATATTTTGGAAATCTCTCCTAATTTACAGAAAGTGACTAAATCCTTGGTGATATTATTCTCAAGTATTTCTTATTGGTTGGGACAACAAGAAAAGCCTTATCTCAATTTTTCTTTCTCTGTTAGGAAATAAAAAAACACCAAAGGATTTTTTTTGTACTTCTACTGCTATTTATATTACTAAAGTTTAGCTACAATTCAACTTTTAGAAAAGACATGGGCTTAAAATAAAATTAATTATTTACAAAACCAACACTGGTTACTTTGGATATTTTATTTTATTCTTATACCCTCGGTGTTTTCCAGGATCTTCATTATATCATTTTGTCAGGTTTAAAATTCTCAGCAAGGAACTCCCTCCATCCATGTTTCCAGTTTGTAATCTATAACTATAAAATAAATTAAGTGAGCACTGGGAGGTCAACTGGAAATCTTTCACGCAAGTGCACTACTCTGTAATAAAATAATGTGATTTTTTCCTAAATGTGCATTTTCCTAGCTTCAGCCCTTTTATCTGGCCTCACAGTGCCACCTTGTGGCCTGCGTTGTCCTCCAGGCCGGTGGCAGCATCTGCACAGGAATGAAGCAAGAGGAGCTCCTCTGAAATTTATTTCATTTCAGTAATGTACCATCCATAATTCTAACTGTGAACCTGTGAAAATTCAGAGCTTGAATGAAGTTCAATTTTTCTTTTACAAATGTTTACCAAGGAAATTACATGTGATTTCTGCCATATTCCAAAATCTGAACCTCAATAATGTATGTAAAATGTTAATGGCAGCATTATTCATTTTTTCAATGTCATTTCAAAATATAAGAATTACAACTTCTGCAAAACGTATTTCTTATTTTCTAAACAGATAACAAAATTTAAACCAGTTTGAAGGCAGGAGATTAACCATATTTTTAGGAAGAAAATCTATTTCCAGTGTCATCTAACACAAACACTTTATTTTACACAAGTATGGATACTGTGTTAATCATCTCTCTGTCACTGTGACAAAATACCTGAGAAAAACTTATAGGAAGAAAGGTTTCTTGGCTAATGGTTTCAGGGGTTTAGTCTATGGGCTGGCTTGTTGTCTCTGGGCCTGTGGTGAGGTACAACACCATAGCTGAAGGGCATGGCACAGCAAAGTTGCCCACCTTGGGGCAGTCAGGGAACACAGAAAGACAGACAAAGGGTCTGAACTACACACTTTAAAGGCTCACCTCCAAGACCCAACTCTTCCAACTGGGGCCCTCCTTCTGAAGTTTCTACCACATCCCAACAGTGCCACTGGCTGGGGACCAAGCCTTTGACAGGAGCCATGAGAGTACATTCCACATGCAAACTGTAACAGATACTAAGAACTAGAGAGCTGTAATTTTATAGGATACTACTGTTGCCACCCACACTCCTCCCTCCCAGTTTCTACAATTATCATGACTCATGGTAGAAATCTGAAGTATGTCTCCTTCAAAACAGCAATTTATTTTTCTAAATTCTACTGTAATTTTGCCTTTTTCATATCCCATTATGTACGAGATGGGTGCTAGCATGTGCTGTATCTTCCACGCAAATCATCCATTCTAGTGACACATGGTGACAAGGGCCCTCCTCCTTAGGTTATATCACCCCAAGGAGAATTTAGATTTCTCTGAGGTGTGGCCTGATGGGAGTGTGAAGCTACGAACATTACTGTACTTTACAATTACATTTACATTTAAGTAGATCCTTAAAATTCAGGAATTCCCTACATAACCTTATTGCACCTACAACCCCAACCTCTTGTAAATAACTAAGATGTACAATACAAAACAATTACAAAGTTAATGAAGGAACCAACTTGGCTAAACAGTCTTATAGTGGCATGTGGACACAAAATGAACAAGAAATGGGATGGTGGTTCATGGAGTTTTAGACGTTTCCTCTTTCTCCTCATTGGATGTCACGCTACTGATAGATTCTGCTACCCTGGGGCTTGGCTATCTGTAACATGACATCCGCCCAACTTGGTACTGGACCCAGAGAAACAACTTAGCTCCCCAAGAGTAACCTCCGTGTTCTTCTCATTCAAGAGATAAACCTCCTGCTCCCTTTTGGCGCATGCGCCAAGCCCTCTCCAATCCCACGACTTTACAACCACCAAAGCCACCACCCCTGTCCACCAGTAAATCCTTTTGTCTCCTGTTTTACACAGGCAGATGCTCCCTCAGATCAGCTGTTTATATGTCATTTTGCCCACCTCCCAAACTCCTCCCCCAGCCAAAACTGATAAAAGTAGTCCCACTTCTTTGTTCTCGTTTGAGAGCTGCTGCACCCCAATCAAACTCTCCCATGCCCCTGCCCCCCCCTGCATTAAAGGTCTCTCTAATTTTGATCTCTCTCTCATTTTCTCTGTGCCACTCCAGACTGAGTGCCAAAATACTCAACTACAAGATGAAACCTTTGCTGAAAGGGAGTAAGTAGCCTAATGAACAAAACAGCTGAGCAGGGCATGTCGGCATGCCTGTAATCTCAGCACTTAGCAGGCTGAGGCAGGAGGATTGTTGCAAATTCAAAACCAGCCTGGGCTACAAAGTGAGCTCAAGGCCAGTCTAAACTGCATAGCAAGACCTTGTCCCTTGTCTCAAAAAAACAAAAAACAAACAAACAACAACAACAAAAAACAAGAGAGCTGAGGAGAAACTGAGGCTTTAAAAGGACATCTTTGGTTCTTTTCCCACTTTGAGCTAGGGTAACCTACTTGGGGAAGACATCTTTTGTACCTAGAGAAAAAAAAAAAAAGTAGGAAGTATATGCTTAGAAATGGCTCCAAGATCAACAAGAAGAAACTCACAGGTTTCCTAGACCAGATCACAGGCATGGGAATAAGTAGGGGATTACCAGTAGAGTTGTATTTTTTGGCTGAAGCTCTTCTCATGCTGTCTCTTAGGGGCCTGACGTAGAAAATGCCAGTATTCTCCAACAGAGCAGAATCAGCAGTTCCAGGCTCTTCCAGGGAATAATAATTTTGAGTGAAAGAGCAATCAATTATAGTTTTCCTTCTAATGGATACTCAGTCCTCAGCCTCTCCTACTAAGATGGCAGTTCTGTGAGGTGGCACAGCTGACATCTATGTGCTCAAGATGGTCGTGGGGAATCTTTCAGAAACAGGAACAGAGGCTGACAAATCCCTTTATCAGGTACCCGCAGAGCTGTTTTTACAGACTGCTCAGTGACGCACCAGGCCACTCTGACTTATGTGGGAAAGACGGAGTGGTTAGGGACGAAGGAGCTCACTATAGCAGCCCCATGGTTCTTTCAGACTTGCTGTTTTCTGGGAAAATCTTCAATAAATTGTTTTGGGCGGGGGGGGGGGGGTTGAACACTGCCAGTTAAAACTGGTTGCTAGTTTTGGCAAATACAGCCTCATTTTCCTTCAAGGTCTTATTTTTAATCTCTCAAAACTATTTAATACTTTGCCATTTGCTTTTGCCACATCCTAAGGAGAAAAAGATTCATATGGTAAACGCCTTCGCTTTTTAAAAAAGTTCTGTATAACCTGTAGTAAGGCACGTCGAACCATAAAACTTAAGAATTCTTTTTAAGTCTGAACAATTGCTACTTTGAACTTCTGTTCTGATATTTAAGAACCGCATTGTTAAGAGAAGATAATTGCCATAGAAAATTGTTCTTTAAAATGCTGTCAAAAAGAGGATGACTCCTTCAGACTGGAGAACTAAGTTTCTCATTTTTAAATAAATGGAACAAATTATATGCTCAGAATTAACATGTTTTGGATTTGGGAAGTGATACGTAATATGAAATATTTAGTACCTTTAACTGTAGAGAAGTGTAAGGACACAGATAAAAACAAATTAGACAAGCTTTCGGACTCAAAGTAACTATTACATTTACCACTGATATTTTAGCACACCTCCTTCAGAGCTAACTAATTTAAATAGATCTAAAATCCAACATAATGTCCCTCCATACCACTTCAATCTTCTCTGGCCCAAATTTTAGTTCGTAATTACAGTTTCCTGGATGGTTTTAGGTATGTAACTTACCAGTTAAAATACATGAAATTGCCGGGCATGGTGGCGCACGCTTTTAATCCCAGCACTCAGGAGGCTGAGGTAGGAGGAGCATTGTGAGTTCGAGGCCGGCTTGGGCTACAACGCAAGCGCAAGGCTGGCCTGAGCTACACAGTGCAACCCTGCCTCAAAAAACCAAGGCCAGGGAGTTTGGTTCAGTGACTTAAACGCCTGTCTGGCAGGCGCGAGGTTGTAAATTCAATCCCCGATGCCGCAGAAACAAACAAACAAACAAACGTGAATTTAAGAGTTCTGCAAACCTCTCACTGTCACATATTTCTATCTCCACTGACTTTAGATGCCCTCAGTTCAACCCTGTATACTTGGAACTTAGTTCCACCATCCAGAGCTTGACCCACAAGTCCCTTGGGTTTCTCTAGCTCTTCCACTCCCTCACATCTCCTGGAAATTCCTCCTCTCAACCTCTCCCTTAGCCCCGCTTTGGTCACCCCAAACAGGAGGAATTCTGTCCATACTTCACCCTAGTACCTAAGGATCATGACAGGTCACTGAAATTATACAACATGAAGCTTTCAGGTTGGTTTCTTTTACTTAGGAACATGCATTCAAGTTTCTTGTATTTTTCAGAGCTCATTTTTCTTTAGCACTGAATTAATACCACATTGAGTGTATCCATTTATCCATTTACCCACCGAAGGGCATCTTGGTTGTTTCTAAATTTTGTCAATTTTGAATAGAGCTGCCACAAACATTTGTGTGCAAGTTTCTGTGTGGACATGTTTTTAATTCCTTTGGGTAAAACAAGGACTCACTCCTGGATCCTATGGCACAAATGTCTGGTTTCGTAAGAAATCACCAAACCTTTTTCCAAAGTGGCCATGTCATTTTGCATTCCCACCAGCAATGAATAGGAGTTCTCGTTTAATTTGCATTTCTTTTGTAGTGTATGATGTGAAGTATCTTTTCAGGCACTTACTCACCTTTCCTATATTTCTCTTGTAAAGTGTTAAGTTCTTTCACTCATTTTTCTATTGGGTTGATTTATTGTTCAGTTTTAAGAATTCTTTATACATTTTGGGTAACAGTGCTCCTCAGATTTTTATTTCATAAACATTTTCTCCCCATCTGTAGTTTGTCTTTTCGTTCTCTTCTTTCCCAAAGCAGAAAATATTACTTTAACGCAGCTCAGCTTATCAATCCTTTAACAGACTGTGTCTTCTGTGATATATTCAAGAAGTCACTATCAAACCTGTGGTCTTGTATAGACTTTTTTTCCTTTATTAACCTTGTATGTTGCAACCTTGATATAATTGCGTACTAGTTCCAGGAATTTCTTCTTGATTCTTGAAGATTTTCTACATACGTAATCATGTCATCTGCAAACAAAGATGGTTTTATTTCTTCCTCCCCAGTATTTATACTTTTTATTTCCTTATTTTGCCCCGCTGTACTAGCTAGGACTTCCAACACAGCACTGTAAAGCAGCTCCTTGTTGCTGGTTGTAACAGGAAACCTTGGATTTTCTCATCATTATGTATGATGTTGGCTGTAGGCTTTTTGTAAATATATTTTACCAAGTTGAAAAAAATTCCCTTTATTCCAAATTTACTGAGAAATTTTTTGCTTTTTATCATGAATCAACATTAGACCTGTAAAACACTTTTTCTGCATTTAAGAATATCAGTTGAGTTTTCTTCTTTAACCTGCTTATGTAATTAATGACATTCAGACTTTCAAGTGCTGAACTAGCCTGGCAGACCTAGCATGAATGCCGTCAGTGTTGGTGCATAACGCTTAAACATATCCAGATTTTGCTAAAGATTTGTGTATGTACATAGCAGTACTGTCTTGTACTTGTCTTATAACGTCCTTCTCTGGTTTTAGCATTAGAACGATACTGTCCTCATAGAATGAGTTCAGTATTTCCACTGCTTCTCTAGTCTGAAAGAGGTTGTAGAGTACTGGTGTAACTTCTTCCTTAAATGTTTGATAGAATTCACCAGTGAATCCATTTGGGCCTGGTGCTGTTTTAATACTTTCCTATTTTTTTTTTTTGAGACAGGGTGTCACTATATAGTTCAAGCTGACCTGGACTATGTGCCCCAAGCAGGCCTCAAATGTGCAGCAATTCTCCTGCCTCAGCCTCTCAAATGCTTGAATTACAGGTGTGTGCCACCATACCCAGCCTGGTGTTGTTTTAGAAGATTAATTTTTATTCTATTTCCTTGACAGATACGGCCCTATGCAGATAGTCTATTTCTTCTTGTGTGGTTTTGATAGATTATACCTTTCAAGGAACCAGTTCATTTCATCTAGGTTATCAAAACTACAGGTATAGTTATTCACAGTATTCTTTTAACACCCACTGGCTCAGTAATAATGTCCATTTATTTCTGATATTAGTAATTTGTATACTCTTTTTTTAACCTGGCCAGTTTATTGATCTTTTCAAAAAAAACCAGCTTTTGGTTTTGCTGATTACACTGATATCTAATTTTCAACTTCTTTGACTTCTATTTTTTTTTTTTCCTGGCACCGGGGATTGAACTCACAACCTTGTGCCTGCCAGGCAGGCGCTTAAGCCACTGGCCCAAACTCCCGGCCCGAGTATTTTGAGGCAGGGTCACACTATGTTCCGCAGGCAGGCCTTGTGCTCACGTTGTAGCCCAAACCAGCCTTGAACTCACAACGCTCCTGCTACCTCAGCCTCCAGAGTGCTGGGATTAAAGGCGTGCGCCACCACACCTGGCCTAATCTAATTCTTGTAACTTCCTCTCCTCTGCTTACTTTGGATTTTACTGTTCTGTTTTCTAGCTTTAGGTGAAAATTGATTACTGATTTTTATAACTTTCTTTTCTACTATAGTCAATTTCCCTCTAAGCACTGCTTCTGCTGTATGCTACAGACTTTTGCTAAGTTGTGTTTTCATTTTCATTTAGTTCAAAATATTTACTAATTTCCCTAGGCTTCTTCTTTGAGCCATATGTTACTTAATCTCCAAGCTTGAATTTGAGAATTCAGTTATTTTGCTATTACTGATTTCTAATGCAATTCCTTAGTGGTTTGACAGCAGATAGTATTCTTTCACATTCGGTAAAGTACGCTTTATGGTCAAGGGTGTGGTCAATCTGACTTGGTGAAAGTTCCATGTAACCTGAAGAAGAATATGCATTTTGTTTTTTTGATCAAGACACATATATATATACACACACACACACAAACACACACATACATTTGTGAGGTACAATGTAGTTTTGATTCATCTATACATAGGGGGGTCATGCTTTTTCACGTTTTGACAATCTCTGTATGTTTAGACCACTGACATTTAAAATGCTTATTGGTGCAGTTGGGTTAATAAGCTCACATATTCATTACCGTCTTTTACTCACTGCCTTTACTCTTTGTTTCTAATTTTGTCTTCTTTGTCTGCCTTTCTGATTCTAACTGAGAATTGTCTTTTCCATTTTCTTTGCTTTTCTTTTTTTTAAGCACATAAAGAATTTTTCAAACTTTTTTCTTTTTTTTTTCAACTTTTTAAACTTTTGCGAACAAATTTTTATGCAAATTTTTCTGGCTGCTGAAAAATCCGTTAACTAAATGCAACATAATAGTATTCTAATTCTACATCTTCTGGTTCTTTCATCTTCAAATGTTCCATCTCTTCTTTAGGATCTCCCTTTCATTCTCATTATTTCCTTATTTTTGCAGAAATTGCAATTTTATTGATAATGAACTTTAACTTTTGTGTCAAACAAAAATTTCCAATTTCATCTATTAATTTCAACAGGATTACATGAATTTCAACATTTCTAATTTTGAAATTTGCTCGGAAAGTTTCTGAGTTTAGCATTATTTTGTAATAAAGGTTTTGCTGTGACAATTTTCCTTCTTGAGATCATAAAAATAGGGATCACTGTTAAGCAAACATACATACCCCCAAGATATAAATATTTGAGTTTTTTTTTAAATATGCAACCCCAACAGAGATACCTCAAAAAACACTTAAAAACAGTATTAAGTACCAGAACATCAGAGTGCTGAGAACCAATATTCCCATTATTAATACTAGGTACAAAGGAGCCACACAGGTGGCACAGGGCTGTAATTCCAGCACTAGGGAGGCTGAGGAAAGAGAATCACTGTAAGTTCAAAGCCAGCCTGGGCTACATAGTGAGTTCAAGACCAGCCTGAACTAGCAAGGTCCTGTCTCAAAAAACAAGAAACTAAAACAAAAGCTGTATGTGGTCACAGCTACTGTACAGGACAACGTAGCTCTAACACATAACTTACTTGTGTGTGTTTCAGCTGCTGCATTTCAACAATCTACGGGTGTGGTGGATTGACAACTGGTGGGCAACTTGTAACCACCAGCTGAATCAGTATGGTGCTGGGTGTGGATTTTTATGTTGTTGCCAACATAAAAATGAGACCTGGAGAGAAAGAAGTGGTGTTGGTTCTCTTGTTGCTGTGGGTTCTCCAGTGGGAAGTGTCGAACTTCTTTCCCGATATAAACTTGGCTGTTCTCATTGTCAGAGGAGCTCAGGACCTTGTTGCTGAGAATGGCTGCGGTTCACTCTGGGGGAGCTCTGGTCCTTACTTTGAGCATTGCTTCCTGGCTCCAGTGCAGATCCCTCAGCCTACTAGCACAGAACCTTCATTCCACTGGCACAGACTTTCTACCTTCCACTGCTGACCTCTGGGCCTTCCCAGTGCAGATCCGTGGAATAGACTTGTAAGAAACATTGTCAAGGGCTCTAGGTCTTCAGCTGGACTCATGCCGGACATCGCCATGGGATCCAGGCTCTCAGCAGGATTCTTTGGGTTTTTAGTGTATGGACAAATTTCTGCATTTTTTTTTTTTACTCTTTTGGTGACTATCAAAAAATACTATAAATTATGTGTCCTGTATTAAACTGTTTTCCTTACAAACCCTGACTACAACAATGGGATATATATGTTTCAATACCAAACTACCTTAATTACTTATGTTTTATAATAGTCCTTGGTATCTTGTAAGGCAAGTCTCCCTAACTTGATGTTCTTCAAAACCATCTCATCTACAATTTGCCATTTTCAATTCCATTTAGACACTAGTATTACCTTGTCATGTGTCACATAAACCCTAAGGAAATTTTTGTTTACTACACGGAGTCATCCCACCCTACAATACAAACATATGAGTATTCTTTGCTATCTTTTAATATTTTTTGTAACTTTTCCCATGAAAGTATCAGACTGTTTTAAAGTTTTAAGTAACCTGTTGCTTTTTTATCTGCTACAATTGGGGTCTTTTTAAAAATTCAATTTTAATTTAGTTACTACTAATCATAGGAATGAAATGAATGTACTTGCATTGATTTCACATTAGCAACCTTGTTGAACTCTTTACTAGTTCTAAGAATACAACAGAGGTTCTCTTGAATTTTCTATGACCTAATCATATCACTACCTAAGTACAGTGTAGGAGTTCTAAAATATACCCACAAATTCTTTGATATGCTTCTCTTCAAGTGGTAGAACTTAAATCTCCTCCCTGTATGGGCTGGATTTGATAACTCATATCTAGTAAACAAGTTAATTATACATTGTTACTACCAGTGACTTGATAACATAGTCCAGGTTTAGCTGCTAAATAGCTTAAGTTAGAAATAAAAATTATTTACTGTAGAAATGATTACAGTGCTTTCAAATAACTTCTGTCTGAAAGATTTACAGCTAATTTTCCTATACTTGTAATTTCCAATACCACTTGGAGAAATCTTTATTCACTTGAAGCTTTATTGATTTTTTTTCCTTCACTGTTGTCATGCAAAATGACCCAAAACCCTCCTGTCGTTAACCCACTAGGCATCTCCTCGCCTCCATCCTACCTGGCTTGTGGAACCTATGGGAGGCAATATGGCGGGTCACTTTCTCCCTGGCCTTCAGCACTCTACACTCGCACTTTTCCCTTCTCCTTTTAGAAGATTCTCCTCCTCAATCTTCTCTGAGGTTTTAATCATTCTACTTTCTGAACACAGAAGGCCCCAAATGTGGCTCCCTTGAATTCTCGTCTCTCATAATCCCACAGCATACTGGCCCCACCCGAACTAAACCATTTCCTGCCCCTGTGCCTCCCACCCTCCCTCCCAACATCTCCTCACCCCCAGTCCTTGGCATCTCCGCGGACAGCATCAGGCCCGAGGCCGCCAGTCCTGGGTCAGGTGTCCACTGGGCATCTTAGAACACAGCCCCCATTAGAAAGAGTGACTATAGCACCTCTATCACGGCCGCCTTGTCTGGGCCACCAGCATTTCACCACCCTGCTCCGGGGTCTCTGTTTCTGTCCTTGCTCTCACAGTCCTTTCTGGATGCAGCAACAAGAGTGATTCTTCAAAAGACTGTGAGATCCCCTCATCCCTCTGTTCAGATCCCTCCAACCATCTCCCTTTCATTCAGGGTCAAAGTCTTTGCCAGTCTTTACTCATCAGGTCTCTCTCCCTCCCTCTGCTCAAACCCACTGGGTCCTCACTGGTTCTCCTTGGTCAACAAGGTTCCCAGGTTTTGCACTTGCCTGGTCCTCCCCTTGATGACCGCGGGCTGTCACCCACTCCATCCCCGTTCCTCATTTACGGCTGCATCAGGCACTACCTATTCCCCTTCACCACTGTATTTTCCTTCTTTGCTACCGTAATGGGATATATTTTAACTCTTAAAAGTTATACTGTTGATTGTCCCCAACTTCCTCCAGTGGAATGTTAGGTCCGTGAGGACAAGGACTTTTGGTCACTCTTGTCTCCCTATCACTTGGAACAGCACCTGCCGAGGGCAAGTAGTGTGCAGAGGGCAAGTGGTGTGCATATATACTTGCTGTGTGAAGATTGAATACATGAACTGTTAAATCTGGTGTTAAGGCCCGATAAGGGTAAACGAGTTGGGATACTCGTCATTTCACAGCCATTCTCCAATGCCTTTCCCGCATCCCGTAAAATATGAATTTAACTGTCCTGGAAAAATCTTGGCCCTCTGACACTGCTCACAACTCTGCAAAAGTCAAGTGAGCGCACTGTGTAGTTCACAAGTAATGATGCATGTTACAACCAGCCACACCCTTCTCTACTCCAAATCAAACTACCCAAGTAGTAAGGACCTCAATACAAACTTATCACTACGATCTTTAACTAGTGAAAAAAAAAATTTTGGCATTAAATTCCTTTTAAAATAAAAAGCAGCTGCTACGGGTCTCTCACATACATCCATGAACATTAGGTCTGAGAGCAATCAATGCACACTACAAATCAAGTCAAGAAACAAAGGTCACACACAGAACACTTGTGTGTTTGGGTAGCTAACAGTAGCAAGGGCGCTGCAGTTAGAGAAATGAGGTTCAAATCCGGCTCGTCCTCTGCCTGCTGACTGACCTTGCACAAGTTAATTTTGTCTGACCTTGGGCAGATTAATCTCTGTGCCTCCATTCCCTTTTCTACAAGCAGGAAGTGGTGCCTGATAAGACTGCTGCAATAATTAAATTAAGGTAGGAAGATTTACACCCTCTGGCACAAAGTGCGAACACTAAAGATTGCTACTCTTGTAACGTAAACTCATCCCTCACACCAGCTCTTCAAGGGACTGGATACTGCTTACTTGTTGAAGAGTAACAAGTGTTAACTGTTCAATGGTGTGTTTTGTTCTGTTGTTTTTTGAGAGACTCAGGCTATGTAGTTCACGCTGGCCTCGAGCTCGCGGTGATCCTCCTGCCTCAGCCTCTTTTGAGTGCAGCGATCACAAGTGTCCGGCGTGTGTGTGTGTGTGTGTGTGTACATATACATATATTACATCTATTTTATCTCATCATGTTCCACACCCAATTCTGAACATCGTGCGGGGCGTGGTAAAGAAACGCCTTTTTTTCCCGAGATGGTGTCGAAAAAGAGAACCGATTCGTGTCTGAGCAACGCACGTTCACCGAGTATCTGCGAGGCCTCAGCGCAAGGTGTGCGAACCTCGCCTTTCACCGCTGGCAGCCGGGGCTCCTGAGGACCCCAGGTCCCGGCCCGCGGGCGCTCAGGGCGACCCCGCCCCCGGCCTCCCCGGCCTAGCCGCCCGCACCGCCCGCGCCGCTCGCGAGGACGCGCCTCGGCCCCGCTGTCCCCAGGACCCGGCTCTGCGGGCCTTCAGGGTCTGCACTGTGGCTCCCGCCTAGCTACTGCCCACGACCCCGGCCCAGGTACCTGCGACCCAAACAGCGGCGACAGCAGAGGCGGCACCTGCGGGAGGCGGCTGCGGCGACGGCGGCGGGAGGAGGAGGGGCCGGTCATTGAGGCACGAGGAGCCCCCGTCCAGAGCGGCCTCGCGCCGCGGCGGTCGGCGCGCCCCCTGCAGGTGGGAGGCCCGCCCAGCGGCTCGGCCGGCTGAGAAGGCGGCAAAGTACCCGAAGTAGAGGGGGAAGTCCACCCGCTGAGATTCACCGAGCTTTGCTCTGGAAGCATTTTGCGCCTTTCACCTCCTTTTCTACACATATATCCTACACGCTTTCCGCTAAATGGAGGCTTCAAAGGCAAAGGCAGTTGTATTAGGTGCTATAAACATCAATTAATACTTGCTAGCACCAAAGCAGATCCTGCAGAGAACCCAAACTGACAGGTTAGCAATGGCAACTAGTGCTTGGCAGCTCCTGCTCTAAAATAGGATCCCAGGTTTGCTTGCAAAACCAGACGGTTCACGCCCCACTTTGCAGGGCTGTTTCACTTACTGTAACATAGGTACAGTCAAAACTAAAAATGCAGGGACTTTGTTTATGGCAGCATTCTGTCATGCAAAAGGTTTTTCTATTGTTAGTTTACCAACTCAAGCCCTGCCGCCAAGGTGATATCCCCTGCACAGCGACCATTGCCCGCCAAGCCACCCTCAGAAGTCTCTGTTCACCCATTCCAGGGCCACTTTCCCAGTCTAAGTAGTCCTTGATAATGCCATGTAAGTGCTTGGGATTGTTGCCAAATTGGAAGAGACCTTTATCACATTTCTTTCATATGAGAATTATAAGACTTCAGGGAGTTTTGCTTTTTATACGCAGTGACTAATCCCAAACATCACGTTTCACATTGATGACAATTAGTCCATTTGTCATTGAGGTCGCTGATGACTCTTTGTGGTCATTATTGTTTTAATATCTTCACTGCCAGTAAACTATGTCAAACCAGCGAGGAGAAATCTTTCTCCACTGTGTTTATACAATTCGTACTCTGTCAATTGGCTTATCAAACAATCATAGTCTATCATCACATATTACAATTTATCTGTTCTTCATGAAGTACTATTTTGTTTAACCTAAAAACAAATTAGGGAGAGTGAAAGCAGGATTTTTTTTCTTCCGATGAGATTAAGGGAATGAACTGCAGGCGGTGCATATTTTATGATTCCTTCATGTCAACCGTACCAGGGACACTGACACAGGGGGCACTGGAGAGCTTCCTGGGAGCTACTCTTAAAGTCCAGCAATATCTTGATACTGCTTGGAAATAACCATGAATCGCAAGAATATATCCCACTAACTGCAAACCAGTGTATCCCCAACTTCTCTGCTTAGCCACCCCAAAATGCCCGTAGCCACCCAGTGCTGCTCAAGGAGAGGAGAACACCTCATAGGAGACACCTGAGCAGGGAGAGACAGCTATCTTCTGCCTCGACCAGGAGACTCCTGAGGTTCTTGGGGTGAAGGACCATAAGAGGATGAGAAAAATAAAGAAAAGACAAAACTGGGATCAGATGGAACCCTTATCCTCCAGATGGGAGGAAAGGTACTGCTCAACCAATGCAGCATGTTTATTTATGTACTGGAAAGGATGATGTCAATTTCAGCCCCTCTGCCTAGCAACCCATTGCTTGGATTGTCTAGGAGCTTGGTGTTTTCCTGGGCTGTAGCAACTTCTTCAGGTGGTTGACTCCAGTGCTCTTTGTGTTTTAGTAGGCTCATGTCTGGGTCATGCCCTAGGTCAATTTCCAGCTTCAGGGGGACCCAACAATCTTCATCAATAGTGATTAAAGTATTTTAATTTTGCAAAACTTATAAAAATATACAGTCACTGTTGGGAGCCACTGAAGCTGGAAATCGACCTAGGGCATGACCCGGACATAACCATTCCAAGAACAAAGAGCACCTAGGTGAAGAAGCTACTTCAGCCTAGAGAACACCTAGCCCCAAGACAATATGAGCAGTGGGTTGCTAGGACAACAGGGTGTCATGTGACATTAGGTTGCTAAAAGGTATAAATAAATGCCCTTGCAGTGAGGGGCCAGTACTTTTCCTCCCATCAGGAGAATAGGGGCTCCACCTGACCCCAGATTTGTCTCTTATTTTTCTCATCCCCTCACGGTCCTTCACCCCAAGAACCTCAGGAACTGCGTGGGTCACAGCAAGTCACGTGAACCTATTTGTAGGGGCTTGGAAGCAGCCTACACAAGAAATTGCTTGCATCAGTTTCTTATTGTCCCTATAATAAATGACCACAAATTTATTGTCAGTGTAACTGCCACAGATTCAATGACTTAAAACAATGATAATTATATAACTTATTGCTCAGGAGGTCAAAAGGCCACAGTCACTTTTACTGTACTAATATCAGTGTGGTGCATAGCCGTGTCCTCTGGTTTCTAGAGGTTACCTAGTTCCCCTGGCTTGTGGCCACTTCCTACCTATTCAAAGTTCCTTTCTGGCTTCTGCTTCCATTCTTGTATTTTCTCAGACTTTGACTCCTCTTCCTTATAAGAAGCCTTGTGTTTCCAAGGGGCACTCATGGGTAATCCAGAATAATCACCCTCCTTCTGAATCCTTACCATGTCTGTGAAGTCCCATTTACCACATATGCTAACATGTTCATAGGTTCAGGGGATGAAAATATGAATGTCTTCGAGGGATGGTGATCTGGCCTTTCATAAAGGCCTTGAAGCTTAAACTTCATTCTCTTCAGGCAAATCTGTCTTTGTTCTCATTTCAAAACTCTGTTTGGTCTCAAATTCTGATTGTGAGATTTCCAGGAGAGAGGAATACCCTTAACTGCAACTTAGATAAGAGTTATTAGTGGAAAGAAGAGCAATACTCTTGAAAGCAAACAATTTGGAACCTAATTAGGATAAAAAGGCAACAATATTTTAAAATAGTGAACGATAGAATGGAGGGAAGAAAACATTTGCTCAGAGTAGAAGGTCGTTTTGTTTCGTTTTCAGTGCTATGTACTGAACCCAGGGCTTCACTCATGCTAGGTAAGCACTCTACCACTGAGCTATAGTCTCATCTCTTTTAGAGTTTTATTGTGAACAAGTCTCACTAACTTGCCCAGGCCGCTCTCAAGCTTGTAATCCTCCTGCCTCAT
>RJWM01016810.1:0-44767 GCA_004363535.1 Dasyprocta punctata
CTGTCTTACCCTTTTTATCCCCCACCCAACCCCTTTCTGTTTTCTGGGATGGCTGATGCTGTTTTCCTGATTCTCTGTCTGAATTGTTACAGTTTTTGAGAGCGGTGTACGAGGAATCACACTCTGATGGGAGCAGAGTGTATTCCCCTAATTGGGATGTAGGGGTTTATGAGGACTCCATCACTCAGAATTTCAGGGCCTCAAATCATTTACACAGGTACAGAGTGCATTTTGTCATTTGTCTGCTGAGATTCAAACTCCTCTTTCGCCTTCCAAAGAGTCAAGGGAGAAAACAGTTCCTTGGCTGTAAGCAGCAACAAATGCGGTTCCATGCAGGCGGGAGAAGACAGCCCTAGACCCACTCAGGGCCAGACCACTGCAGGGCTGCTAATTACCATTGACAATAATGTGACTGCTTTTTCTTCAGGCTTAGAAATGGACATGCCAATCGAGCTGCAGCTCAGACTGTCTCAGGGAGGGTGAGTTGTTTGTGTCTGAACACCTGGATCAAATTAGAGCTTGTTAAAGGGCATCTGAGAACCACATTGAATGGACTCACCTCATACCGGGGATGATTTAATGCTGAGACCCAATTAAGTCCTTATTTCATCCAGAATCAGGACACGTATTAGAATTTAAACTCCTATCACTCACTGAGTAAGGTCCTTTGTGATAGAAAAGACCATCTCTAAAATCAATGCACTCTAGACTTGGGTTTCATTCCTACATCCCAAAGCAAACTGTTTAAATATGATCCGTTAGCATTTCCTGTACCTAATACCTACTAACTTTTCTATTTAGTTGAACGTCTTCTCTCCTTGGTGTTCAGCTGTGCCCTTGGATTTGGTATTCCCTCTTTTTCTATTTAAAAGCATTCTCAGGAATGATCTGGGATCAGTCATCTCTGAGAATTAGAGCACGTGCATTTCTCCTTCCAGCTGTGTGCCTTTCCTTGCAGTAACAAGTTAAGCATGCTGAAGCAAACTTTACTGAGAAGTTTTGCTCACATAGGATTGGAGTGAAGTTAGATGTGTCCTAAACATTTTAGTCCCTTCCCCATCCATTCTCAGTTGGGGACCTGACACTTTCCATAACTAGACTAGCTATGAATGACTGGCCACTAGCATGATGGCTCTCCTGCTGTATCTAGCTAACCATACAGAATTTTTCTGCTACTTTCCACATCCTTCCACAGGAATCCTTTTCCCTGTAGTACACAAGTTTAGTAATTTATGTCCTCAAATGCCCAGCACAAAACAATAGTAAAGAATTTTGATGGTCGAGGAGCTAAGATTCACAAATCTTGCTTCCTGCCTTAATAAAACATGGGTTGCAATGGTGATGGGAAGAGGTGGGAATTAGGAAAAGATGAGGATATATTACAAAACTTTTGAGAATGTTTCTTCCTTGGAGTCTAGTCTGGACCAGGATATTACTTAATTCTCATCAGATGTTGAAAAATGGTCAGCAAACATAGCTGCACTTTCTGTCTCATCATCTCTGCCTACTCTGTCTTTAAAAGCACCAGACTTGCAGTGGGTTTGCACTCTTAGTCTTATTTCTCATTGTAAAGTAAGATTTGGAATTTCAAGCTTCATTAAGTGTGTGGATGATTTGGGTAAGACGGAGTAGGCTTGGAGTTGTGTTCTCAGCATGGGTAAGGTAGACCTTGTGTGGTCCTCAGGTGCCACAGCAGGAGGGGAGGGGGACAGAGTGGGCCTTTCCCTAATGAGTGCAGAAATCAACTTCTGAAATATTTCTTTTTGACTAAGTAGTCTTAGTCGGGAGCCACACGTTTCTTATGTAAAGGGAGATGACTGGTATATCCATTACTACCTCTTCAACTGTTTATAGGGATCCAGAGTCTCTAAGCATGAACATTTATCTTGACTAGAATTTGACTTCAAAAGCCTGCACAGAGCCCCTGGCCCTGGACCATGGTGACATTTGTCCCTGAGACTGAAGGGTACATCTTAAATCTGACACTTAGAACCTCATGCCAGTGTCAGCTCTGTAGGCCCTAACAGCTATTAAGGCATGAAATGACAGAAAATGGTATACACAACAGCAAAAGAGAGTCATCTTCTCCTTAAAATCTGGAGCATGTGCCCCCTCTCCCCCATGTGTCCTGTTATCTGAACCCCACTTTAGATCCACAGGGAAACCAAGAGAGATGCAGATTTGCTAACATGTTGAAAGAGAGCTGGCTCCTTGTCATACCAACTGTGTGAGACGGGACACAGGGGCAGGGACTGGGGTAGGGGCAGGAGACCAAAACATGCCTTCTGAGGAGATCCAAAGAGAGTGTTTATGTAGGCAGATGAGCTTGAAACTTCTTCATCTGTGTGTATTCTGACAACACTTGTAACCCACTGGCCTAGCAATTCCTGTGGTCTTGATCAGTATCACTCTTGCTCCTGGTTCCTCTCTCCTTACCTTATCTCTCCCATGCCTCTAAACTCCCACTGGCCTCTGGGACACTTGCAGAAACCTTAATGGCTTTTGAAGGATTCAAAGCAGTACTATCAATATGTGAGACTGCAGATCATTTGAGGGCACAACTCCTTCAAGCTTAGATATTAAAAATTACTTTCCCAATGTTGATATTAATGACTGTTACATGAAAATATGTGTTCAAGAAATTTAAGATAGAGTAACTAATACATAGTGAAAGCAAACTGGGAAACTCAACTACAAGTAAAGAGAAACATGGTCGTAAAAGAATGCATCTAAGTCTCAACTCCTCTCTCCTTCCTCCACTGCTAATGCACTGGTTCACGCCACTGTCATCTCTTGCTTGGATTGCTGCAATAACCTCCCAAGTCAACTCCCTTCATCTATAATTGCCCCTTACAGCTTATTCTCAACACTGCAGCCAAAGATCCTCTTAAAAATATATTGGATCATGTCTCTCCTGCGCTGAAGTCCTGCAACAATTCCCATTTCACTTAGCGCCAAAGCCAAAGCTCTTACAAAGTCCAGGAAGTCCTCTGTGCTCCGACCCCTGCTGCTCTTTGGCCTCATCGCCCGTCCCTTTCTCCCTTGCTCATTTTGCTTCTGCACTGCCCAGCGTTGTGCCTTTCGCTGCTCTTCCTACTGACTTGAGTACTCTTCCCCAAGATATCAATGTTTCTGACTCCCATTAATAAAGAAGCCCACCCTAACCACTCTCCAAAATTTTCCACTTTCTCCTGGGCAATCTCCTATCCCCCTTACCCTGCTTTATGTTTTATTTATGTATTTTTTCTTCCTGTAACCCAAAGTACATATCCTTTCAGGAAAATATGTAATTTATTTGTTATATCTATTGCTTATTAATTTCCCATCCCCACTACAATGTAAACTTCACGAGTGTGGAAATATGTGTCTGTTTTGTTCATGGATGTTTCTCTGGTGCAGTGGGATAACTCAATAACCTTTATGGTGAATTAATGAATGAATAAATGATGCATGGAAATCCATTTCTGGAGAAGACCTATGCCCTCACGGATCTTAGAGCTGTGAAAAATAAGCTGATAGCTGGCAGCCTATTGTGGCAGCCTGGAGATCGGGTGACTGGTTAGTGTCCTAGTGACCACAGAGTGTGCTCTGTGATAGACAGCAATGAGCTCCTTGAATTTGCCTTCCTGAAGGTGCCCTGGGACTGCATGGAACCTGGAAGGGGTTGGGCTGATATGTTACATGGGGAACAGAGCCCTGCACTCGCACTGCCTTTTTGAAATCTGGTCCAGAATGACATCTCCTTGGCAAAAACTCAGTCCCCATGGCCATGACTAATGTTCCGTTAAGACCTTGAGGTAGCTGAATCATTTCTCCCAGGAGCATGGAGTGAGCCCTGGCAGACAGACAGACAATCCATCCCCGCGTGCTGGCAACTGGCCTCGCCTCAACATCTGCTCCCTTCATTTTTCCTGTTACCACACACATGCCAATTAATTTTTAACTTCATCAGCATGTACTTCCTGCCACACCATCCACCATTTTTGCTCCCTTCTTGGTGATCTTCCTTCAGACCTACCTTCCTCGGAGGAAACATTCTCCAGGCATGATCCTCAGGGAACTTGACTGAAGAGTTGATATATCAGTGCAGCGTTACTTCAACCTCAGCCTACCACACTCGTTAAATGAAAGCTGCACACAGCACAAGACAATACAAAGCTTGTGGACAGACATTTTATCTTGAAAACATGAATTGCTTACCATAGAAAAGAGCTCCTCACCCTGACTAAAACTCCCTCCCATCATTTACCCAACCAAGTCTGGCCTGGACAAAGTTTAGTATTGATGGCTACGTAGGGAAGGGCCTGAAAGCCAGCCAGAGGCTAAAAGTCCAGGGAAAGGAATTGTTGTCTCCCAAGAACTACAGACATTCTTTAGTTACTTTGATAGATGGGGCCTGAGAGAACTGGGTTCTCTCTGGAGTTCCTGAGAGTTAGGAAAGGAACCAGATTGGATTAGTGGCCAGCTTTAGTGTGCCTGCTGGGAAAGGAGGTCAAGAACTTCAAGGTTGGCTTGGGTTGGGCTTTGCAGTTGGACTGGTCTCACACTTTCCCTGGTTTTGGCCACATTATATCCTCCCTTTAGGCCTTTGCTCACTTTATAGTTCTACCATCCAACCCAATTCCATCCTTCTTAAAGGCAAGCCATACCCCCCTCCTTTATGCACCCTTCCCCAGTACTCTAGTCCAGTAAATCTAACATCTGGAGATTGCCTTCTGTCCCTAGCCTCTTTCCCACACAGCTTAACGTTCTGCTGCTTTGAGCTATTTCCCACATATTCTTTTTCCAACTACCTTATCAAATCATATTCTGTAGACTACAATGCCAATACAATGATGTTGTAACAGTAAGGCTCTCAGGAGAGGTGAAGAGAAATCTCAGTTAACCAGTATAGTACGACATTAAGGAACTAGGATATGGTTTCGTTGTGAAGAATTATGATATCCACAATGGAGACAGACCCCAGGGAGTTGACAAGATGACCCACTAAATTAAGAGAAGATAGTATTAAATTTTTTATTTACATTTACTTTTAAGTTTCATCCTCTTAAATTTATACTGTGTGTGGATTATTAGATGTGTATCATACTAGTCTAGTCTTATACATGTACATACCTTATAAATTAATATAAATATACTGGAAGGAAAGTCAAAATTAGAGTTGAACTGTGCAGTTAAAAAGGCTTTGAAATAATATACATATATATGTGTGTCTGTATATATATACAAGATAGATAACTATACTACTAGCTCTGTTAGTTCATCAAAACCATAGTTTGTGCTTTCATTGTTTGATTGTTTTTTATTGCCTAAATCTTGTAACCTGAGCAACTACTTCTAAGATGAGAATATACAATATATTTACTAATGTTGATTTCCTACTTTTTTGTAAAATTCTGTATTGTTTCTATCTTTTTTGTTTTGTTTTTTAAAATAAAAAAAATGATTATAATGGAAGTCCAAACAGAAACATAAACACTTTGATCTGCCTACATATTCCCACATAAAAAAGGTAATAATCTGGTCTTCAGAGGCAACAGTCTGCTGTATTTACCATAGATTATAACACCAAATCATCTTCATTTCTTGCTATGATGAGCTCCATGACTTTAAAAAATTTTTCCTTTTAAAAGTTTTTCAGTAGGAGCTTCTAACATAGAGATGAAGAATTTGTTGATATTTATTTATGGTGGGCCCAGAGAACTGTGAATACTAAATGCTGGATAAAGACAAATAAATTCGTTAAAACTAGATGACTCCTCTCAAGTCCTGAATTACTGAATGCAGCTTCCGCATGTGAGAGTGTGGTGAAGGAGAGAGGACTGAGTGCCTATTATAAAACGGGTTCAAGACAGCGATCCAAGAGGTGGTGCACACTTCATCTAACCTGAATACATAACTCATGGATCTGAGTTGTTCAATCCCTTCGTGTTCCAAAGAAGGGCCAGGGCCCTGACTGGCTCTCTCTGGACTACTTCTAAATCCCTAGAATGTCCTCCCTGATAAGAATGTCTTTGCAGACCCAGGGCCTCAGGCCAGGGTGTATCAGTTTGGTTTTGTGAGGACTATAATCAGCCACGTGCACACTCCATGCCCATGAGACTGACCCCCAATAAAAATCCTGGACACCAGGCTCAGGTGAGATCGTAGGTTGACAATATTCTGTAAACATTGTCTCACCCTGGTACTGGGAAAATTAATCTGTAACTCCATGGGGAAAGGAGAAGTGGAAGCTTGTGTCTGGTCTCCCCTGGACCCTGCACTGTGCTCCTTTTCCTGTTACTGATTCTAATATGAATTCATTCTGTGTAATAAACTATAACCATGAATGCAACAGCATTTATAAATCCTGAGCCCTTTTAGTGAATCTTTGAATCTGGTGGTGGTCTTGGAGACATATAGAATGGTGTTGTGTATATCTGTGAGGTACATAAAAATGTCTATCAGCCAGGTTGTGGTAGCACATTCCTATAAACCCAGCTACTTGGGAGGCTGAGGCAGGAAGATCAGAAGTTTGAGGTCAACCTGGGAAATCAAAAAGATTTGTCTCAAAATGAAATTTAAGAAAGGGCCAAGATACAGTGGAGCGCTTGCCTAGCACTGGGCAAGGCCCTGAGTTCAATTTCCAGTAACACATGCACACACACACACACAATTCATCATATAATCTTATTGTGTGGAGTATAAAGATCAGAGAGGTTAAGCAGATTGCCTCAAATTGTATACATGGGGAAAAGATTTAATACAGAACTGTTTGGCATTAAGATGCATACTCAGGTTTCCTGAAGTTAAAATCTGGCACCATTGTGTACTAGCTGTGTGACCTTCTCCTTTTCCAAATTACTAAAGATTTCTGTGTCTTCAATCGCTTCCTCCATAATGCAATGATGATAAAACAGTTGCTTTCTCCGTATAGTAGAGATGATAAAAATAGCCTCACAGGGCTGTTGCAGTTGTGAAGATTTAATGAGATAGTGCTTATAAAGGTACTTAGAAGAGTGCTTGGCATATGGTAAACACTTAGCAGTTATTAGTTTATGTAATTGCCAGGATGAAAGCAGTACTTAAGACCAGATTTATTCTAAACTTGGAAAATCAGGACACTAGTTATATATTTGTGTGTGTGTGTGTGCGTGTGTGTGTGTGTGTGTTACAGTTCATAATCTAGACGTCTTCCCAAAACCTCATACATTCATAAGGAGAGTTTTGGGGAGGTTATTGGATCTTGAGGACGAGATATGGATAAGTTTATGGCAAAGTGTAATGTTAGGAGGTGGAGCCCGGTGGGTCACTGGGGAAGTAAGTGGCCTGGAAGACTTTATCTCTCCCCCACTCTCTTTTCTTTCTGCTTCGCATCCACCATGATGTGTGTGAGCAGCTCCCCTCTGCCCTGCCACTGTGCCATCCATCCTGTCTTGGAGCCAGCTGACTATGGACTGAAACATAAGCCAAAATAAGCCAGCGATGAGGAAAGCGACTAAGGCTATGTGTGGAACAGTCTGTGTTCCACACATGTACATATCTGCTATTCTCAAATCTCATCCATACTGTTCCTTCACGTGGTCTGCTACTTCATGTTTTACTGGTCCGGTTTGACTCTGTGAAACTAAAAAAAAAAAAAAAAAAAAAAAAAGATCTGGATGGTGTACTTCTTTCTCTCTTCCTTTTGCTGTAGTTCCCATGGTCAATGGCAGCCATCTTTGCTGTAGACCAAAGCTCATACTGATGGCAAAATGAGGAGGAAAAAAGAACCTCCATTCTTAATGATATTCTTCATCTGCTGAGGCCTTGAAGTCTTTCTTTAAGATTTCCAGCTATATGTAGATGATACATTTTGTTATTGTTTAAGTCACTTTGAGTTAGGATATTTTTTTTTTAACTTGCAGTCAAATGCATCTTAACTGATAGCTGAAAAACTTCGGTAGATTTTCAACTTTGCTACTCTGTCTTGGCAAGTCTGAAGACAGTGAGACTTTTCTTTTCTTCACTCACTGAGCATTCTTCACTGGCAGGAAAGAGAAAACTATGTCGAACTAACTGGGCCAGGAAAGAGATTATATTGGTTTATGGGACATAAAATCCTGATCTTCAGGTGAGCTGTAGCTGTGCCTTAATAACAGTTCTGAATCAGTTTCTCTGTTTTTATAGTTCTTTCTCTGTGTAAGCTCCGGATGGCCAGGTCAGATTCTCCTAGGTGGCAGAATCTATCTGTTGTTCTTCCAGAAGGTATTTCCTAACTCCTGGTACCTCCATGGTAGGAGGAGGCCTGCTTTTGTTAAGTGCAGGTTTTAGTCTATTTGTGGTGCTATAATAAAATACTATTCACTGTGTGGCTTATAAATTATTGTAACTTATTTCTGATAGTTTTGGAAACTGACAGTTAAGATCAAGGTGCTAGCAGATTCAGTGTTCACTTTCAGGTTCATAGACATCATATTCTTGCCATATCGTCACATGCTTAAAGGGACATAGGAGCTCTATAGGGTCTCATTTATGAAAGTACTAATCTCATTCATGAGGACTCCACCATTGTGTTCTAATCAACTCCCAAAAGCCCCACCTGCTAATATCATCACCCTGGGGGTAAAGAATTCAATATGTGTATTAGGGGGCAAGGGACACAAACATTCAATCTCATCATTCTGTTCCTGACCCTAATTGTCCTTATCACTTGCAAAATTCTATCCTAGTAGCCTCAAAGTTTTAAGTCACTCCAACATGAACATAAAAGTTTGAAGTCCGAAGTCTCATATAAATATCATCTAAACCATATTTGGGTGAGGCTCAAAGTATAATTCATTCTGAAGCAAATTACTTTCCAGCTGCAAAATCAAACATGTTATAGATGTTTCCAAAATACAACAGCGTGACAGACACAGAATAAACACTGCCTTTCCAAAAGTGAGAAATAAGAAGGAAGAATGAAATGGTAGGTTCTAAACATCAAGTCCAACAGGGCAAAGGCCATTGGACCTCAAGCCTTGAAGAGAATTGCCTTTGGCTTGATGTTCTGCTTTCAGAGATGGTAGTTCTGCCTCCACAGCTTTGCTGAGCAGAGGCTGGGAGCCCATGGCTCTGGGAAACCCTGTCTCTCTGGGTACTGACCATGTTGCTCAGGGACGACTTGGACTGTCCTTGGGTGACCAAGCAACATGGTGTTTGTATGTAGGGAGCAGAGCCTGCATGTGAGGCAGCACACTCATTTTGCAGGAGCAGGCAGCCTCCTCTTTGCACTATTCCAGTGTCTTGGATAATAGTTCTTGGCTCCTGTGCAAATGGCTGACTAATCTCATCCCAGTGGTAATTTAACAATATCTTGTCCTCCATCGACTTCCTCATTCTTTTCAATAAGGATGGGGTGAAAATATTCCAAATCCTTAATTTCTGCTTCCCTTTTGATTAACAATTCTGTATTTAAGTCATTTCTTCTCTTATTTTACTATACACAGTCAAGAAAAGTCAAGTTACACATTTAATACTTCATTCAGAAATTTTCCCCATCAACTCATAATATACAGGTTCCAGGTTCAACCTTCAAAAAACACTAGAACATGAAAAAAATTAAGGTGCTGTCCTCATGAACTAATATTTTCATAAATGTCCTATCTCCTGACACCTATCACTTTGGGTATTATAATTTAATATATCAGTTTTGATGCATACAAATAGTCCATAGCAAAGTGAAACAGAGATGCCCTGATCTCAGGGGAAGTGGGTGCTGGGCAAGGTTTAGAGGTAGGTGTATGAATGAGTTCTGGACCAGCAGATGCTTTTGATGGTTTCTGAATGACACCATTCCACCCTGACAGGGTGAAGGATGTGTCTTGTCTTGTGTCCCCTCTGCCTATTGATACTAAATATAAATGGGTGAGGATGGAACTATTGCAACAATAGGGTAAAGGAAATGAACCAATGCCAACAACCTCTCATTTATGAACTAATTTTTTCCACAATAAAAACCACTCTAAGTGTTTGAGGATTGGTTACTTTTAGCTGAAAACATTGTTGACTAATACAGACTACCAGTAACAAGCTGCGTTACACGCTTCCTCCTTTACACCCAAGGAGAGGGGAAAAACCCCCACTGCACTCTGAAGCTTTTTTCAATGAATTTTTTTGTCCCTCTTTCCTTTCACAGGCTTGAACTTGCATATTGGACTCATGACCCCTCCCCTGGAGCCCCTATGTACATGTATTTTTTTTTTTATTGAAGAGAAAAAAGACAAAAAAAAGACAAAAAGCAAAAGAGACAAACCACCACCACCAACAAATACAATACAATAATATTATAGGTTTACAAAATAAGATGATAGGTATTTGACAATGGCTGTAATATTGCACATCATTACCTTCAAAAGGGCTGTTTAGATTAACAGACATAGACATGTAAAATTGATATAATCATATGAGCATTAACTATTCTTTTTCAATAACTAATACATTTAGTAGTATAATCATTTTAGCTATCTTATGTATACAGATATACAAATTTATGTCTTTTTTCTTTTCCCTTCCTTCTTTCCTTCTTTCCCCCATCCCAATTACTTTTCCTTGTTGGGCAGTTTCCTACCCTTACACAGTATTTATTGCAGATTTTGGATCGTATATACTTTTTCAGTTTTTAACACTAGGGAGACAATATGGAATCTACACATGTGAGTTTGATTTATTTCACTTTGAAGATGGTCTCAAGTCGTGTCCATTTATTTAGAAAAGTCTCGGTGCAATCTTTCTTGATAGCTGAGTAGTACTCTATTGTATAAAAATACCACATCTTTTTTATCTATTCCTTGATTGATAGGCACTTGGGTTGTTTCCAAAATTTGGCTATTACAAGTGTGTTGCTATAAACATGGGTGCACATATATTACTGTGGTATGATGTTTTCAATTCTTCTGGGAAAATGCTCAGAAGTGGGGTAGCTGGGTCAAATGGAATCTCTAATCCTACCTTCTAGTAGGATTGCACCAGTCTACACTTCCACCAACAGTAGAGAAGAGTTCCTTTTTCACCACAGCCCCTTCAGCACTTGTTATTGGTTGATTTTTTGATCTTGGCCATTCTTTCTGGAGTGAGATGGAATCTCAATGTTGTTTTAATTTGCATTTCCCGAATGACCATTGATGTTGAACATTTTTTCATATATTTGTTTGCCCTTTATTTTTCCTCTGAGAAGTGTGTATTCATCCCAGATGCCCATTTTTGGATTGGGTCCTTGAATCTTAGGGGCCTGAGTTTTTAAAATTCTTTATATATTTTAGATAGAAGTCCTCTGTCTGAGGAACACTTGACTAAGATATTTTCCCAATTTGTGTGTTTTCTTTTTACTCTGTTGGAGATTTCCTTTGATATGCAAAAATTTTTAATAAGACAAGATCTCAGTTGTTGATTATGGGAAGTATTTTCCATGCAGTTTGATTTTTGTTTATAAACTCTCCGCTTACTCCTATGTCATCAAGATTTTTACCTACGTTGTCTTCCAGCAAATTTAGTGTCTCTGTTTTAATACTCAGATCTTTGATCCATTTTGACTTTAGTTTAGTGCTTGGTGATAGACATGGATCTGGTTTTAGTTTATGACATATGGAAAGCCAGTATTTCCAGAACCACCTATTAAAGAGGCTGTCTTCCAATGTACATGTTTGGCCCTTTGTCAAAGATGAGGTGGCTGAGTGTGTTTGTAGTTGTGGCTGTATCTTCTAATCTATTCCATTGATCTTCAGGTATGTTTTTATTCTAGTACCATGCTGACTTTATCACAGTAACTTTGTAATATAGTTTCAAGTTGGCGATTGTGATGCATCCTGCTTTATCTTTGTTATCCAGAATTGCCTTTGCTATTCTAGGTCTCTTCCAGTTCCAGATGAATTTCAGGAATGATGTCTCTAGCTCTGTGAGGTATGCAAGTGGTATTTTGATTGGGATTGCATTAAGTCTGTATGACAATTTTGGGAGAATGACCATTTTCACAATGGTTGTTCTTCCTATCCATGAACAGGGACTATCTTTCCATTTTCTGAAATCCTTTTTAATTTCCTTTTTCAGAGCAATGTAATTTTCACTGTATAGATTATTTATTTATTTATTTATTTTGCAGCATTGGGGATTGAACTCACAACCTCGCGCCTGCCAGACAGGTGCTTAAGTCACTGAGCCAAACTCCCAGCGCTAGTTTTTTGAGGCAGGGTCACACTATGTAGTTCAGGCCAGCCTCACACTCGTGTTGTAGCCCAAGCTGGCCTTGAACTCACAACACTCCTCCTGCCTCAGCCTCTGGAATGCTGGGATTAAAGTCAGGTGCCACCATGCCCAGTTTCGACTGTATAGATCTTTTACTTCCCGTGTTAGATTGATTCCTAAGTATTTCATTTTTTTGGATGTTATAGTGAAGAGTGTAGTTTCCCTTATTTCTCTCTCAGTGACTTTGTTGTTTGTGTACAAGCATGCTATTGATTTTTCAGTGTTGACCTTGTATCCAGTTACATTACTGAATTTTGTTATTACATCTAGAAGTCTTTCAATGGATTTTTTGGGGTCTCTTATGTAGAGTATCATATCATCTGCAAATAATGATAATCTAACTTCTTCCTTTCCTATCCTTATTCCTTTTATTTCTCTATCTTGTCTAATGACTCTGGCTAATGTTTCCAGAACTATATTAAATAGGAATGGTGATAATGGACATCCTTGTCTTGTTCCTGGTATTAGGTTGAAAGCTTTCAATTTTTGTCCATTCAGTAAGGTGTTGGCTGTTGGTTTATCATACTTGGCTTTTATCAGGTTGAGGTAGAGACCATCCATTCTGATTTTCTGTAGGGTTTTTATCATGAATGAGTGTTGGATTTTGTCAAAAGTTTTTTCTGCACCTTTGGAGATGATCATGTGATTCTTGTCCTTGGCCCTGTTGATATGGCGTGTTACATTTATTGATTTGCATATGTTGAACCATCCCTGCATTCCTGGGATAAATTTCACTTGATCATGATGTATAATCTTCCTCATGACTTGCCGTACTCTATTTGCCAGTATTTTATTGAGGATTTTTGCATCTATTTTCACTAGGGAGATTGGTCTATACTTTTCTTTTTTGGTTGGGTCTTTCTCTGGTTTTGGTACTAGGGTAATACTTGCTTCCAGGAATGAATTAGAGAGACTTGCTTCCCTTTCAATTTCATTGAGGAGTTTGAGAAGTGTTGGCATTAAGTCTTCCCTAAATTTCTTGTAGAATTCAGCAGTGAATCCATCAGGACCTGGGCTTTTCTTTGTTGGTAAGGTTCTAATTACATTTTCAGTTTCATTAGCTGAAATTGGGTTATTCAGCAGCTTTACATCTTCTTGATTCAGCTTTGGTAATTCATAGGTTTCTAGGAATCGGTCCATTTCTTCTGTGTTATCAAAACTATGGGGGTAAAGGTTTTCAAAGTAGGTAGTGATTATCTTCTGTATTTCCACAGTCTGTAGTGATTACACCATTTTCATTTCTTATTGCATGGATTTGAGTTTTTTCTTCCCTTTTTTTGTTAAGGTTAGTTAGGGGTTTATCAATTTTATTTACTCTTTCAAAGAACCAACTCTTTGATTCATTAATTCTTTGTATTATTTTCTCAGTTTCAATTACATTAATTTCTGCTCTGATCTTTATAATTTCCTCCTTTCTTTGGGCTTTGGGCTTGACTTGCTCTTCTTTTTCTAGAAGTCTGACATACAGCATTAGGTTGTTTATGTGTGTTCTTTCCATTTTTCTGATGTGGGAGTTTAGTGCTATAAATTTCCCTCTGAGGACTGCTCTCATTTTACCCCAGAGGTTCTAGTAATTTTTATTTGCATTTTTGTTCAACTGTAGATATTATTTAATTTCTTCTGTGACCCATTGGTTGTTTAGGAGAGTGCTATTTAATTTCCGTGTGTTTATGCAGTTCTTGTGGGGCTTTTTGTCATTAATTTCCAATCTTATTGCTCTATGGTCAGATAATAAGAATGGAATTATTTCAGTTCCTTTGTGTTTACTTAAGCATGATCTGTGGGCTAGTATATGATCTATTTTAAAGAATCACCCATGTGCAGCTGAGAAGAATGTGTATTCTGAAGTTGTTGGGTGGAGCACTCAGTACACATCTACTAGGTCTTTTTGTTCACAAGTTTGATTCAGTTCTATTATTTCTTTGCTGATTTTTTGTTTGGTTGATCTGTCTCTTTGTGGCAATGAGGTGTTAAGGGCCCACATTATAACTGTATTATTATTTATTTGGTTTTTCATGTCTATTAAGATTTGTCTTACATAGTTGAGTGCTCTCATATTTGGTGCATATATATTTATGATCGTAATCTCTTCCTCTTGAAGTTTTCCCCTAACACAAGTATGTAGTGACCTTCTTTATCTCTTTTGATCATACTTGGTTTGAAGTTCATATTGTCTGCAAACATAATAGCTACCCCTGCTTTTTTCTGGGTTCCTGTTGCGTGGAGTATTGCTTTCCATCCTGTGAATTTCCTTTTGAGTTAAATGGGTTTCTTGTACACAGCACATTGTTGGTTTTTGTTTCTTAACCCACTCTGCCAGTCTGTTTCTTTTTATTGGTGAGTTGAGATCATTTACAATAATTGATATAACTGATATGTACTGAATTATCACCATCATGTTATCTTTCTGTTGTTGGTTTTCTACTTTTTCTGTTTAATTGTTTGTCCTGCTTAGTGGTTTCCTTTTGCTGTTGTTCTTGGGATGGTAGTTATCTTTGTCTCTTTCTAGAGTGTCTTTCAGTATTCTTTGTAGTATTGGTTTGGTGGCCATGAATTTCTACAGTTGTTCTTTGCCATGGAAGTGTCTTATTTCTCCATCAATTTTTTAAGATAGCTTTGCATGATACATTAATCTGGCTTGAAAGTTGTTTTCTTTCAGGATTTGAAATACTTCACTCCAAGCTCTTCTTGACTTGAAGGTTTGTGTTGAGAAGTCTGCCATAATTCTGATGAGCTTTTGTTTGTAGTTAATCTGTTTCTTTTCTCTGACAGCTTTTAGTATTCTGTTCTTGTACTGAATTTCTGATGTCCTAATTATTATATGTCTGGGTGAAGCTTTATTTTGGTTATGGTTAATTGGGTTTCTGAATGCCTCGCATATGTGTATATCAGATTCTCTTTCCATGTCTGGAAAATTTTCTGCTATTATTTCTGCAAATAGTCTGCACAGGTCATTCGTATTGACCTCTGCTTTTTCTTTGATACCTATCAATCTTATATTATTTCTCTTGGCATCATCTTGCAGCTGTTGAATTGTATCTTGGTTCCTTGTTATTTTTAAGAGATCTTTTCTTTTGTGATTGTAAGCTTCCATGCTGTCTTCAAGGTCTGAGAGTCTATCTTCAGCTTCATTCAAGCGGTTTTGCCAACTTGCAATGGAATTTTTAATTTCCTGAATATCTCTTTGAATCTGTTTCATACATTCTAATTGTGTTTCATTTTGTTCATTCAAAATTTCCATCATTTTCTTATGTTCTTGTATTTTTTTATCTTGATCTTCTTTAGATACACACAGCATTTCTTTCATAATGTTTGTGATTTCCTCTTTTACCTGAGACATTATTTCTGATCTGATTTCCTCTATACCTTCATGGAGTTGTTTCTTTACTTCAGTTGCTATCATTTCAGGAAGTTCAGTTGCGTGATTTCCAGTGTCTTCCATTTCAGTGTCTTTTGGGTTGGTTCTCAGTGGGCTGGAGGACTGAGATTGCATCTTGCTCTTCTGTTTTGTCATTTTCCCCTGAGACCTGTGTGGCTGGCCAGGAAGCCTCCCAATGGATTGCACTGGAATGCTGCACCAGGTAGAGCTTCAATCCTCCAATATCCCCGTGGCTAGCTGGGGCACACCCCCAAACTATAGCGCCAGATCCTTGTGCTCTGTTGCCTATGAGGCTGGCTGTGTGTCCCCCTGATGTACTTTGTTGGGTTGCTCTGGAATGCTGGGCTGGGCAAAGCTTGTATCCTGACTGCAGCTAGCAGGGACACACCCCCAGAGTGTGTTGTTGGTGGTCTAGAACCTGGCTGTGTAGAATTCAGAATCTCTGCAACCCAGGTGGCTAGCAGAGATGCATCCCCAGGATGTGGTACTGCAGCCTTGTGCCTGGCTGGGTGGAGTTCAGAATCTCTGGGACCCAAGGGGCTAGGTGAATCACATCCTGGAGTGTGGCACCACCAGGACCTTTCATCTGGCTGCAAGGAGTTCAGAGCCACTGAAGCGTGGGGCTAGGCAGAGTGTGCCTGGGCATAGGGTGCCAGAGCCTTGCAACCTCCAGGACCTGCCTTGTGGCTGCACCCCTAAACTATGGAGCTGGGGCCTTGTGCTCTGATGGGTGGAACTCAAATTCTCCAAGACCCTTTGGCTAAGCTGGCCACTCCCTGATGAGTGGCTCTGGGGCTCTGGGCTGGGCTGGGCTCAGTACCTCTGTGTCCTGTGAGGGTGGCCAGGTGTTCCCCTGATGGATTGTGCTGGGATGCTGGGCTGGGCAGAGCTCAGACCTTTTATACAGCTAGTGAGGACTCACTCCCAGAGTGTGGTGCTGGGGCCTTATGCCTGGCTGAATGGAGTTCAGAATCTCCAGCACCCAGGTGGCTAGGCAGAGGACACCCCAGAGTGTGGCACCTTCAGGACCTTGCATCTGGCTGTGAGGAGTTCAGAGCCTCTGGAGCATGGGGCTAGCCAGAGCATGCCCCCAGTGTATGGTGCCAAGACCTTGCTCCTAGCTGGGCAGAGTTCACAACTTCAGCCCATGTATATCTATTCCTGCTTTTTTCTCCTTTTATTCTTCATAGGTGTTCCCCCTAATTAATCCTTTTATTGCATCTGCTCCTTTCATGCCCCAAAGACACCAGTATCTGCTGTGACCTCTTAATTGCCCTGAGAGTGAGTGAGTTCTTCAATTTTGCACCCTGGGGAATCACTTGCTTCCCTAGCCCCAGTCTTAGGAGAAAGTAAACATGCTAGCCTTTTTGGACTACCTGGTCTCTGTCACAACTAAATTACTCAACTCTGTCCTGATACAGGAAAAGCGACCATAGATAATGTACAACAAGTATGCATGACTGTTCCTGTCTATTTGCAAAAACAGGCAATATTCCAAGGGACCCTGTGGGCTATAGTTCTCTAACCCATTATAGAAGGCTAATTGGAAGTAAAGCAAAAGTGGAATGAGATAAGTAGTTCAGATGAAAAATGATAACAGCTGCTTATAGTAGAGCAAATGAATGAAAAAGTAAGTTTTAACTTTCTTCATATTCTAAAATTAAATTGATAAAAAGTGAAATTTGTAGGAAAATGCAAGAAAGAAAAAAATTAACCATAACTCCTCAGTTTAAAGAAAAGTATGACCATCTTTTTCTCTGTGTGTATTCTTTTTAGCAATTTTCTATATGCATGTTGGCAAGTTCTCTATAGTTATGTCTCTTTTACTCAATATTATTACCATGTCATGTCACTTAAAATTCTTGATAGAATTGTTTGATGGCTGTACAATATTTTATATAGTATTGTGAAATTTAGTTAACTATTCCCTGATTGACATTTTTAATACTGAGTCCAATATCTTGAGAGAAAGAGAACTTTTGCTGGGTGCAGTCCCAGTGCTCAAGAGGCTGAGACAGGAGGATTGCTGTGAGTTTGAGGACAGGCTGAAATACCTAGTGAGACTCTGTCTCACATACACACACACAAAAAGCACTTGGAGATTAACCTATTAAGACCTGTTTTCAACTTTCAAAAACATATTTCTGAGTGACTTCATGGTCTCCAGTATTTGGCAAAAGAGAATTCATGGACTCTTCAGAAAATTACAGGACATATCAGCATAACGAAACTCTGAGAACTCTGTAGTAAAGAGTGAAGACCTTATTTAACTGAATACAACATTTCCCAAATACACTTGCTTATTGAATTTTGCACCCTTCTTTGTTTTTGGTCAAAGGCTTATCCTATTCTGCAAGACTCTAATATTTGAAGAAGCCCATTTTGAAATGGTTGTTACAGGGATTTTCCATTGCAAAATGAAACCTAGAGGTAAAGCAGTGTCTGCAAAAATGCAGTTCTAGTAGAAATAAATACAAGTGAGTTGGTGGATTTAATGGATAATCAATAAATGTGAATATAATGCACTTATTTGTTTTTATTACTTCTAAAGAATCTTTTTATTGCAATTAGGGAAGGAAGCAAAAATACGTCAAATAAAGATTATAGATGGTCACTGAAATGAGTAAAGATTAGTAAAACTAATTTACTAATCTTACTACAATTGGGGTCTCAAAGAAAATGAAAGAGAGTTCATCTGGTTAAGAGTTATAGGTTCATGTACTTTGAGAGGAATGATAAATGATGAGAATAGGTAGGATAATTTCAGAATGGAACATAACAGCTGGATATTATTTATATTTTATTACACATCAAGAGTATTGGAGTGTTAAAATTTTATCTCGAAATATAAATCCAGAGACATAGTAATCTGTACCAGCATTTCTGAAATAGTGAAATACTGAGATGAAATTGGCACTCTGTACATTTGCCAG
Source organism: Dasyprocta punctata (assembly GCA_004363535.1). Taxonomy (NCBI): domain Eukaryota; kingdom Metazoa; phylum Chordata; class Mammalia; order Rodentia; family Dasyproctidae; genus Dasyprocta; species Dasyprocta punctata. The sequence continues at coordinate 18,553 of RJWM01016810.1, forward strand.
TTCATTGATACTCTTGTCATTTTGTGGAAACAAAGAAAAAGGAATGAACACTTTGTGTTTTGCAAAGCATTCTGCTTCTTTTTTCTTTGTAGACTTACATTAGCAAGAAACAGTTGAACATTCTTTTGTTGGATACAACCATTGTAACATCTCTCTATGAAAGGAGATTACTACTTTATAGCCAATAAAACAAAGGAGTTTGCATTTCTTAATATAAGGAAGTCATATAATACACCTTCAGTATAAATACAAAGGGTCAGCTCTTGGCTCTATCATATTTAAACAACTTTCAGATTGTCACATTAGGAAGATGAAGGAGGTTTCATAGAATCTAAATTAAATGTCAACAGCCTTATAAATGGCACCAAAAATCTCATGTAATATCTTTATTTTTAAAACAAGTAACCTTTGCCAAAAAATTTGAAAGGAAAAATATATGAAATTAGAGAAAAACTTATTTATAACTTGCATAGATATTGTATTTGTCTCAGATTGTTACAGAGAAAGTGATGAAGAGGAAAACTATATGAATGCTTTTCAAATTACATACACTCACATTTGTATAAAGAACGTATGTATCAGATTACCAAAAATATCAACGTGAAATATTTTTCCTGGACATACTTTTCTATTCCTATGTCACAGCAATAAACTTTGTGATGATCTCAACTCAGTCTGTAATACTCAGTAGTACTTACACCCACTAAAATATATACATTTCTTTGGTCATCCTTACTAACTCACTACCTAAAATCTCTCAAGACTGAAATTCTGAGCTTGTTCACATTTTTATTAGTGGAAAGTTGGGCTACACTATCACATAATTATAACTTAAAACTTGTCACTTTTTCTAGAATGCAACTATAATCATCAAAACATTCCTTCTGAACAAAATACATTCAATTCTCCTTCCATTTGGATCAAAATAGCATTTCTCTCTCTCTCCCTGCCCCCCATCCGTGTTTTTTTTTTTTTTTTCCTGCACTGGGATTCAAACTCACAGCCTCTCACCTGCCAGACAGGCGCTTAAGCCAGTGAGCCAAATTCCCAGCCCTAGTTTTTTGAGGCAGGGTTGCACTATGTAGCTCAGGCCAGCCTTGGGCTAGCATTGTAGCCCAAGCCAGCCTTGAACTCACAACGCTCCTCCTACCTCAGCCTCCCGAGTGCTGGGATTAAAGGCGTGCGCCACCACGCCTGGCTGTGTGTGTGTCTTTTTGAGACAGGGTTTCATTATGCAGTTCAGGCTGGCCTTGAACTTGCTTTGTAGCCCAGGATGACCTTGAACTTACATTCTCCTTGACAAAAGCACAAGCCAGTATTCTCATCAGAAGTGAGTTGTTTGTTTGGTGATCATATCCTCATCTGAGGCAGGGAGTGCAACATCCTTGGGTAAAGTTTACTTTCAAATGTTCTATAAAAGAGAAAAAAAATGCTTTTTAGTTAGTGAATGGAATCCAAATATTTGGGTTAATTGATATTGGGATTAGTTTTCTAAATTTAAACAATGTCATTCTCTGGAATGAACAGAGCATCATAAGTCAGCATTTTCCCCCATACAAAACAACAAAGTAAATTTAGAGAATTTCTGTAAGCATCATTTTTAGTGAGAAAATAGGAGACATATAATATCAACAAATTCTAATGTACATTACAGGCCATGAGACTTCTAAAGAAAACATGTCAGAATATCTTTATGACAATAGGGCAAGAAAAGTTTTCTTAGGCAGGACACAGAAAACACTAACCACAAAAGAAAAGATCACTAATTAGAGTTCTTCAGAGTAGAAACTTTTTCTAATCAAAAGACACACACACACACACACACACACACACACACACACACACAAAAGGCAAATGACTCACAGGGAGAAAATAGTTGTCTTATATATATCCAGCAAAGAGCTTGTATTCAAAATATATAAAGAATATCTAACATTCTATGTTTTAAAAAGACAAAAATCTCATTAAAACTCTGGAATACCCAGAGCTATCCAAATTGCAAGGTCTGAAGGCACAGTTTTCCCCAAAACTACTCTCACTTTTGACACCAGATGCAAGTTTGGAAATTCCAAAACCACCATGATTTGATAATTCATTGAAAGTACTAACAGAACTCGCTGAAACGCTATTATACTTATGGTGTGGTTAATTATAGGAGAAGAATACAGAATATCAGACAAAGGAAGACTCACATAAGGCAGAGGCTGGGTGGGTTCCAAACAAGACATTTCCATTGCCCTCAGGATATGCTACCCTCTCAGCATCAATGTGTGACAATGCACATCAGGTACTTCCAACTTGTGAAGCATAGCAAGGCAAAGAGGTCACATCACCTATAAAAGGAAAAATTATACTAGCTTTAGAGTCTCCAAAGAAGTTGTCAGCTCCTCAACAATTTAAGATACTTAAGGAAAGGAAAATGTAAGCCAATGATTTTATATTCAGCCAAACTTTATTTCCAGCAATAGTAAAGACGACAGACAAAAGTTTTGAACACGCAAAACTCAGGAAATAAGAGAAGCACTTCTAAATTGGCAGGGTGAGGACATCCAAAAATCTGCTTTATAAAAAAGGAACAAAAAACTGGCAAAAATTGTCAAAATCAACTTTTTCAGAACTCTGGAAATTAACCAGAGGTGTACAACAATTAGAGGAGCATTTATTCAAGAAGAGTGGTTGAACTTATGTAAGAACACTCAACTTCATGGTGTTTTAACTTACCCTATTCCTACCTCTCTTTCCCCAAGAGGTATCTGGTAGCTTTGAAAACCAGCAGGCTCACAATCATGATAGCTATGAAAACTAGTAGTTCAACAACCCCTGGAGGGGTTTGAATTTGGAACTCTCTAAAAGCCACATGCTGAGAGAACTGCCCCTCTTTCATCTGCCAGTTCCTTGAAAAACCCCCATTCTGAAAGCTTTTCTTTATTTTACCTTAGAGCTTACTCAGTGAGAAAAGTCAAATCCCCAGACCATTTGTTGACACCAATCAGTAGCAATTGTTTAATATTGCAGCTGCTGAGACAGTGATACAAGTTGGGGCAAACAAGGTGCAGGCTGAGGTGATTAATAGGTATGCACACACAGTTAATGGTCTATAGGAGACTTTGGGAAGCACCCACATTTTCCTAGAAGGTCATGTGCATGTGAAGGATTGTGTGTATGACCATCTTTGACTGATGATGAAGCTCTACAAATGTAGGAAATGAAAATCAAGACAGAGTTCTAAATCTCCCAATTACTGAAATATTCCCAACACACACAGAACCCCATAGCAAAGAGTGAGAGTCTTATTCATTAGGCATTTAAGAAAATGTCTATTCCATTATTAGCTGGGACAGACTAAACCAACTAAGCTGAGAATACAAGGGCAGCGTATAGCAAAGAATACAGGCTTTAAGAATTGCTCCAAGAAAGTCATCAAGCAAATAGCAACAACAAACCTGGCAAGAGAAATACTGGTTTGAATTCTCTAGAGAAGAGGGAGACAGAGAGAATGAGAGACTAAGACTAAACTGGAACCCAGAAAAGCTGAATGATGGTACAGGTCTATTCTGAAGTATGGTAAGTTCAAGACCCAAGAAGAACCACAGTTTCAAACTGTATAAATTAGGAAGGGAGGGGTCTGGACCCTGTATTTATATATCCAACATTCATAGTAAGCTTTCAGCCCACATCTTCACAGAAACAGGTCTGCAAGCGCTAAATAAGCAGCATTCCTCAGCTACCTTTTAGATTTTAGTCTAAGGGGGTCCTCCTTATATACTGACCCCCTTATGCTACAGCACAGGCCCCATAAAAATAAAGACTTGCTTTAGTGTTCCTATAAAAAAAAACTTGAAAGTTCATTTTAAAAAATAAAATCAAGTTTATTTTTGACTTTACTTCAAATTTCAATGCTCAGTATTTGTAATTTGTTATATTTTTTCCTTTTAGTTTTAATATGAAATTTTTGAAAAATATTTAAAAATTAATGCTACTTTTTATGCATGATTAAATTTGGGGTAAAAATATATTCAAATTTCATATATGTTTATATGTACTACCTTTCACATGGAAGGCTTTAGATAATGTTTAACAAAAGAACAAAAATTATGTGAAACTCTTAATTACTTACAATACAATTTTGCTTGTGGTTGTCAGAGGCTGAGGAAAAAAGGAAAAGGGAAGTGAATGCCTAATAGGTAGAGGTTTTCTTTTGGGAGTCATAAAAACATTTTATAACTAGATAGAGCTAATTTCTTGCATAACACTTTGAGTATACAAAGGGCCACTGAATCAGTCACTTTAAAAAGGCTGATATTATGCTACACAGATTTCATTAAAAAATTTTATTTAATTTTTAATGAAATTTTAAAAATGCATATAAAAATATAATTTTGCTGAAAGGAAAGCAAGACAAAAATTTAAGGGATAAATATATAATACTTCATGAATCATGTATGTTTTATTTTATTATTCATTTCAACATCAGCGGCACATCAACAAAGCATCTAGACATGTACAATCCAGGCAGTAATTAAATTCTGTCATCTTTTATGTTTTGCTGACATTTAGGCATATAAAAACTATACCGTTAGATGTATTACTCCATTTTGTTCTTATGAATGTATACTTACCAAGTTAGAAGAAAGCTTACTTTAGCAAGTGCTAGTCTTAATGTGCAACTTGTATAATTTTAGATATAATGTGTAACTTTTAAGTATTTAGACACATGATATGTCAGCCTGAATTCATACTCCTGCCTCAGACTCCACCAGGATGAGTGATGTGCCTGTCCTACAGCACGTGATCCATCAAAGACGGTGAAAAGGACATAGCTCTGGGCAGCTCTTGAAGCCATTCATCCAGTGATGCGTGGTGAATGTTAGAAATGCTTACCAAGTGATATTTTGGGGTAAATGATGAAATTCTCTATTTTGGATTAATTTTTCCATTTGATTTCCATATGCTTAATCTGCATGACTCATTTAGTCATATTTTAAAAGACAATTTACATAGAGGAGACGTTAGAAGTTTATTACATTAGCAGTCAATCTCTTAAAATTATACATTAAAAGGTACATGGTGGTAAGTACTGATCTGAATATCAGTATTTAAAATAGATGATTATTTATCCACCAGTAAGTACTGCAGGTTTTTATCCACCCACTGATTTCTTAAATATATCCAATAAAACATAGATAAAATAAGAGAACAATACAAGAGGAGATTACTTACAGTGCAAGTGCATACCTTAAATTAATAGGCATGGCACAACAAATACCTAAATATTATATGACTGCCACAGAAAACTAAATGATCACTTCATAAATTTCATCTAGTGTTGTTGGGGCTGTTGAGAAGTCTACCTTGAAATGGCATTGGTCAAAACGACTTTTTTCTTCTTGAGCCATTACACTTAGTTGTACCTTCAGGAAATAATCTTAGGTACGTGACAAACATCCTCTGGTAGCCCTATCTACAAAATAATTATTATTCTTAGTTCTTCACAAAAAGTTAGAGACTGAAGACATTACAAAGGTCAGAGATTGACCTCCATTTCTTTTGTAGAAAGAAAAATAACTTCAGCACTCTATATTCCAGCTGTACTGAGGGCTGATGTGACATTACAATTCTAGGAGGGTTTGATTGACAATAGTGCATGAGAGCCCATCCAAAAAATTAATCTGTGTTGAAAACAGTGAGACACCCTCAAGACACTCAGTCAGGTGACTCCTTTTCACTTTTTCTTAGAGATTTTAAGGATTATACTGATTCTTCTGTCCTTGAGAAAAGATACCATGCGGACATCAGAGTGGCATTTTATGTCTGTACTTTCAGCAGGTCAGTCATCTGATCTGCGAGCTTTAGTCTTCTTCACAATCATACTGAAATGTCAGTTTTGTCAAAAGATAGCATCACATCAATGTCAAATATCTGGGTGTTGGGGCCGCATGAAGCCATGGAGATGCTATCTACAGTGATGGAGGAGCGCAGAGGGGATCACAGGCATTGTTGTTAGGTCCAAACCATTTTCTTTTGTCAGCCCTTGAGAAACTCCTTTGTAACTATGGAGTTCTAAATAATCTTTCATGTGAAACATTTCAAAATGTCACATTGCAGTTATTATTCTTCTAGCTAGTGTGGAGTTTTCATGGAGCAAAAAAGAGCAAGGAGGAGAAGAGCTTATGAATGTAAACCCTGAGAAGGCAGGCACCAATCCCTTTTCAGGACTGATAGCAATTCCAGTTTTGAAAACTGCATAGAAAAATCGGAGCGTAGGCACGAGATAACTTTGAAGTTCACATAGCCTAAGACATTGGAATGCCCTCAAATGTGTAATTTTACTCCAAATCTTCATGCTTGCTATTTATTTTCTCCCTCCCTTTCAGCCTGCAAACTGAGCCCCCTCTTTCTGACTTGGTCAATGACCTTTGTAATCAAAGGATAAACTGGGTCTTCCACAAAACCAAAGTCACAATTCAGTGGTTCTGCTTCTGCCCCTTTTTCTGACTCTGAGACCTCCAAGAATGACAGACTTGCCTTAGTTCGTCTCTTGCAAAATACAAAAGAAAACGCTATTGAGAAAAGAAAAAATACCTCTCAACTTGGCAACCTATTAAAAAAGGGTACCTCTATGTTCCTTTTTTCCCCCTTGAAATATCAGAAAGATGACAGAGAACAGATTTTGAACATAAACTCACCACAATCTCTGACGTCAGAATTGTATCCTATCCTGAAGAAAGGAAATGGCTATTTTACTTACTAAGAGATAAAAATACCATGTGCAGCACAGCTAGGCCTGAGAGCTATCATTTCCCCTCTGACTTCTGCTTGCTGCAGTCTGCTGAAAGATGTTATGGCTGACCGACCCTCAAAAACAGACACTGTGACGGTGATATATTGTGGCCCTTGAAGAATTTAATTGTCAAATTGACATTTATCAAAAGCCTTAGTGCGTTTAAAAGATAAATTGTGCAAGTTTGGTTCAGATCAAAGAGCTCCTGTCTTTCCCCATTCATAGCACAGACTAGCTTCAGCAGGCAAGTCATGTGTGAGAAGTGATCCTCTGCTACTCCCAGCTCCTTTAAGTACTGCAGTGGTGACAGACAATCAGAAATTTAAATGTTAGCCTCCTCTTCAGAAAGTTCTTAAAATAATGGAGGCTCCATTGAGACTATTTGTATTTGAAAAGAAAGCTAAATAATTTAGTGTTCTCGAGTAGGATGCGCTGTGCTGGGCAGATAAATGATGAAACCGGCGTAGGCTCTCTTCAGCAGTTACCACACTAATTACAGATCAATTACTTCCCAGTTGTTTGCAACCTTATCAAAGAATAGTGAATTTACTGAGAGCGAAGTGTGATAAGATGACTTTTCATTATTACAGTAGATTTGTTGAAACAGCTCCAACACTGAGATTAATAAGAGCTCTCCCAGAGGTAATAGGATCTGTGCACATATAAGGAAATTTAAGAGCTGAAAAAATGAATACTGGTCGCTATCATAAGAACCCTTTCTCTCATTAATTGTTATCGTGAGTATGTTCATAATGCAAAAGTAAGGCAGAGAAATGACCCATGCACGGAAACCTGCTGACAACAATGTAGCTCTTTACTCCCAAAGAGACTTCCTGAAAATCAAAGGAGAATAAATGTATTTCGATTTAGAAGCTAGAGAAGAATCTATATTTGTATGGGGAAGGTGGACTGTGTTTGTGTGGTTGTGGGTGTGCATGTTTTTGTTCTTTGTGAACTTCATTTTAGTTAGAACAATCACAAAGAGATGCTCGGTCTGGTGTCACTATTAAAGGAATTGTCATAATTTTTGAGGAGTATGTCAGTGAAATCCCTTCACAGCTGAGACCCAACATAAATTGGGGTGACAGACTGGGTTAGACAGCAAATTCCTACTGAAAAGCAGAGGCCTGAGAGGAAAACTAAGAGTTCATAGAGGCCAAGGCATATTTTAGATTGCAATAAATAATGTGTAATACACTTAACACACTACAGGTAGCTGTGGAACCCTATTTTTGTCTTTGTTAACAATTGATAAATAACACATTAAGTAAAATTTGCATTGGCCTCATTTTATGACAAGTATACCAATCTACATGAAACCCAAGGCCTCATGCATGTTAAGCATGCCCTGTACCTGTACCTGTACCTGAAATACGCCCTCAGCCCCTTAACCTGCTAATCTCTTATTGGGCCACCTCTGTATCTCTCATGATAGCCCCAAGCAGCAGAGAGTATGTGGACATCTGTGACATTGTTTATTTAAATTTGCAAGATAATGCTATTTTAAATTTTCTGTTCTGGTCAGAGGAATCTAAGGAAATGAAGAGAGAATTCCTCCATGACTCAGATAAACTAGAGTCATGTTTAAAATCTCAATGAAAATGGGTGAAGCAATATGCTAAGAGGCAAGAGTCAGCTTCTGAGGAATGAATGGTCTTTTATAAGACATTTTAGTATCTTTCATAGTTTTTTTTTTTTTTTTTTTTTTTTTTTTTTTTTTTTTTTTTTTTTTTTTTTTTTTTTTTTTTTTTTTTACTGCTTTCAAAGGAAATAAATAGTTATAAGATAAAGGTCAGATCTTTGAATTGAAAAGTGGTTAGGCAAAGGAGAGGCAAGGTGGGCTTATGAGGCAGGGTTTAGTAGGACATTTATCCCTGATCTTGATGAGTGCTACAGACAGACGTAAAAGCTGAATATGGTTTTCCATAAATGATGTTTTCACTTTTTAGCAATTCTACTCAAACCCTATATGATTATCCATATTTTTTGAACATCCTCAAGTAAGTAAACTGAAGCTCAATATACAGCCTCATGGATGTTCAGTGATAGCGATTCTGCTCCTTCGAGGGTAAGCCATGGCAAATTTGAAGACTTCAGATGTAACTTAGCAAACTGTGATGGAGGTCAGGGAAAATCATGTAATATTTAATTTGGACAAGTAAACAGAAAGATGATAATGACTGGGAAAAGATAACATAAAATTTTCCTACTTCATACTTTTCATACTTCATGTATATATATATATATATATATCCCTGAAGAAGGTTCTTAGGAATAGTTGTCAACCAATCAGTACCTTTTTTCCAGTATGGTGAGTCACAGACACCAAGATAACAAGGTGAAAAAAGTATGTATATATGGCTAAAATAGTGAGTTTTTGTGAGTTCACCTTGCATCTTTTTGCCACTACAAAGAAACATAATCAAAACTGCATAAGACAGATGTAACATCTTTGGAAACTTTCTCTCTTAAAGTTTCTAGAAGGTAGGAAAAATGACCATTTGTATTCTCTTCTTAATGGCTGCTAGTTAGGCTATTTGAAGGTGATAATAGAGAAAGCTGTTTCCTCTACCAGAATCCTGTCCCTGTCCTAGCTCTCCTCTCACTTGCTAAGTTTGATTTAATTTACTCTTGATTATTTGGACAGAGCAGCATATGGCTTTGTATATTTTTGTTACAAAAATTTTCCCTTCATTTTATATATCAGACTGGGAAAAATAGTGTGTGTGTGTGTGTGTGTGTGTGTGTGTGTGTGTGTGTGGCTATTACATAAAAGGAGAAGGAAGTAAGGGAGCTTGTATTGTGCATGAATTACACATGTTGAGAACATTCAGTATGGACTATCTTGAAGCAGATGTGTTTGATGTATTGAAACATGTGCATATTCAAAAATCATGAGAGGTGTTAGGAAAGCTGGGCAGTTTTCTCCATACTTCCTGCCCGGAATGATAGTACACAGAATCACTTGATGAAATTGAAGGACAAAGATTTATGAAAGGGAGGTGCAAAATAAAAGGAAATTCCACTTCACATTACATTCATTGAAACTTCTGAGTCTGATTCCATGGAAATCTTGGACTTAGTAGTGTAGTTGGATTTTAATAAAGGTTAATTTTCTTACTACTTGAACAAGGTTTAGCTGAGATTACGATAAAAATAATAAAAATCTCATCTCTGGGTTGTAAGCCATCTTTGGAATGATTAATTTGATTCTGTGCAGAATGTTGGCAAAGTTATTTAAGGGAAGAGTTGGATTTATTTTCTTTCTTCAGAAGCAGTGCTTTCTGATCATTATGGAGCTGGAGGAACATTTTGCTTTAGAAAATCTTATTCGTGACAGCCCCAAATCCATGTAGTTGAAAAAACTGATTCATTTGAGTGTTAGCTGTCATTTTCTGAAGTATTATGTTTAAATATCATTTTAAGAATTTATACTTTTTTATTATGAAAGTAATGATCACTTATGAAAATGTAGAAAATTAGGGAAAAATGGGAAACAAACCAATATCACAACAGAGCTACAGTTAATGTTTCAGTGAATTTTTCCCTAATCAGATACTTCCTGTACAAAGGATGTTTTGCTGCCTGACTCCCAGAGTACATAATCGTACTTATTTAGAATTCTGTGTCTTGCTTTTCTGACAACATTTTAACATAAGTATTTTCTATGTTATTGTATAATCATTGTAATCATTGCAATGGTTGTATAACATTTCACTGAGATCATAAACTGCGGTTTACTTAACTATTCCACTATTATTGAATATTTAACTTGTTTTTCCTTTTCTTGTTACTGTTCAAAATTGTTTCCTTGGAACAAATTCCTACAAGTGGTGTTACCAAGATGGAGAGTATGAATAGTAAAATGACTTCACTGATTTAAAATTCAAATAGCTAGGAGAAATAGATTTGATAGGTTTGTTTGGTATTGTTATTATAATATTTAATTAACAAGGCATTTTTTTTTAGGTAGAGGAATAGCAGTGACATCAGTTCAAAGCCGTTTTCAGTAAACCGATGTCTGCTCCATCATGATGATAGGACCTGAGGTTCCCTCTGGTTTCCAGTGTTCTTTAATGGTGCCCATACCATGACAAGTGGCCATCATTTTTATGGGATATCAACTTCCATACTGGTTTGTTGACCACTGTTTGTGATCTTTTGTCATTTTTAGATAGCAGATTCTCAAATTCCCCTTATAGAATACATCTCCAATTTCTGCCCTGAAGCTTCTTAATGGTATTTTCCTTCACTACTTATGAAAATTGAATTTGCTTTCTTTTTTGCCTCTTAAGAGGCAGAGTACACTCACCCACAGACACTCAAGGGCAAATCTGCTAGCATAAATAAAGAGAATTGGGCTGGGTTTCAGAAAGAATATTTTAGAATGGGGAAAAAGTTTTAGGCCACATTAAGTGGATTTGTAAGAAAGAATAATTATACCATATTTAAATCTCTTACTTTCAACTCCTGCTGTGAGTGATCCCGTTACATAAACAAGCATTTCAGGAGGGAGGTGCCGTGGGTGCAGTCTTCTCCCTGCAATTCTGGGGCACTTACATTGTCACAGTAACACAACGAGGAGGTCAAAGCACTGTCTGTGGTGAGAGTGGGACTGTCCTCATTCTACCTTGGACCCAAGGCCTTGCTTCTTTTATCCCTGGATATACTCAACCTTGTGATATGATAGAATATAATGTCACCATCTGTGCCAACCACCACTGTCCCATAGGCTTCCTGAAGGATAGGAGAGAGTAGAAGCAGTTCCTTTCTAGAGCATAGTCAGCCTCTGATTCCCTGATACAGTTACAGAAGGGAACTTTTATGGGAGGAAATAAGGTCATACCCTAAGCCAAGCAGTAGGCAATTTTTTTCAATCCAGTGTTGTTAATTTTTTTTATAATAAATTGCTAACTTTTAAAAGTTGGACATAAAAAAATTTAAAAATTAAAAAAAAATTTTTTAAACTTTAAAAACATTTTTTAATAAAAAAAATAAAAATAAAAATAAAGTTGGACAAATCCATAGGAAAAATTAGGACTTTTATTTGTCCTTTTAACAATTCGAGATAGCATTAGGCTATATATCTATTGAGTACTATTCAGAGTAGCAATCCTCCCTCACCCCATTACATTCTTTACTAGTCACATGGTTCCCACCAGTTCCTATTCATTTTTCATTCCTTGTGACTTCAGTCACTTTCATCTCCTGGCCAGCTAGGCATCTGAATTTGTGACCTCAAGATGCAAGAGCATGGCTGAGAAGAATTGTGGGGTGCTGTATCCTATGTCAAACATGAAAGTGCCTTTCCTTTCTCATCGATGCTATAGTCTCTTTGGTAGGGGTCAGTGTCGCTAGCTATTCTAACTCTTTTGACCATAAAATGTTCTCTGGGTTTTTTTGCACTTAACTATACAAATCCTTCGTTGTTCACCTGCACAATCAGCTAAGTGATTCTGTTCACATTAACAACGGATTTGGCTTTACAGTTTCTTAGGAGTACAGCATGGGAACTTTTCCTTTTTCGTAAACAAAAGTTCTGTGGGATGTTTTGCTCATTGTATTAGTATGATAATAATTCAGTAAGAAAATATAGCTCAGCCACTAAAAACTGATGTGTTCAAGAAATTTGGCCACAGTCACTCAGCCCTGGGAAATAGAACTGGAGTCTATGATGAGAGAGTCTTGCTTCCTATCATATCAGATTTCACTGTGTATTGTTTTTTCCTACCACATGAAGATGTGATTTTATCTAAAAAAAGCTAATGTTAATTTTTAAATAACATGATGATAGAGAAAAGGGATTTTTACTTAAATAAAACATCAATGTGTAATATTATGCATGCAGCAGGATTACAAATTTGCAAAAAATGACATTTTATGTGCACCCAAAAAAGAATCGTTCACAATGTTAGTTGCGATCCTAAGTGGTAAGAAACATTTTTTATCTTTATATTTTATGTATTTCTAAATTAAGAAACAGTGTTGCCATTATAATATTTTAAAATTATGTTAGAATACCTAATTTCAAAATGAGACTAGCTTAGCTTCCTTGAGCTTTTCTCTCATGTCTGCTTTGATATGAGGCTAGCCCATTTTACAGATAAAACAATTGAGAATATACAAGGACATGGGAACAATCGGGGTAGTCCTTATATGTGATATTTATAAGATTATGATGCTTCTCAGGTGAATGACAATTTTCACTCTTTTCCTTTTGGTTTTAAGAAGATGAATTCATTAAATGGCCAAAGCAGTTGAATATTATCATTTACCAGTATGGAAGGTAAATACTATTCCTATCTTTGTTTTTTATGACATGTGACTAGTTCTAACAATAAAATGAGAAATTGAGAGCAGATTATAAGAAAAACACTGTCAAAGCACAGGTGTTATTATATGGTACACTTTTATGTTTTGCTTTATGAGAAAAATAGACATCGCATTAACAAATAGCTTTTAATTTCAAACTCTAGTTAATAGATGTTAAATATTATTTACTATCATGAGAACCAGACATTAGAGTCTTTAAAATGAATATTATACAATATCCATTAAAATGTTTCAGTGTAATATTAATAGGCAAAGATCTCACAGGGGAGAGTGTCCCAGAACCTTTCACTGATTTATTTATTTTACCAAGAGAAAGCACTGCATTAGATCAAAGTTAAGCTAATTACCAGAATGTATTTAGACATCCCTAAACAGAGGTTGGAATCTTTATAAACATCTCTTGCATTTTTGTCTGGAGATGAAACAGGGGTATACCATTTAGAAGACCATGTAAATTATTCTTAGCAAATCACTGAGCAGGTTTGACACGACTGTACAGAAACGTTCTCCCTCCAGTGTCAATTGTCTCCTGGTGCCCACAGTGCTCTTTGCAGCCTGATCAGCCCTCTAGGCTCTTTCTCTGGCTTCATCTTTTTCTCAACCCCTACTTCAAAAGCAGATGATAAGGGCCATTCTCCCAGGCATATTTTCTAGCTGCAACTATTAGCATTTTTTCCTTATTCTTTTTTGCAATTTAAGGGCAAAAAAAAGTGGAGCTCTTTTCCGAAATTGGTGCATTCCTTTCAGCTGCAGATGGGGCCACCTGCAAGTCATTCTGCTTGCCCTCCATTTCCAGAGAGGGAGAAAAGAGGCAGGCTTTGTGCTCTCTGTTCTGTAGCTCTTCATCCCTTGTCTATTGAAGGACACCCCAGAAACATAATTGTCGCATTTTAAGTAAGTGGGTGGAAAGTGAGAATTAGAAATTTCCAATGTCTTACTCTAATCAGGGCGCATTCTGTTTTGCCAGCTCCCCTCTGGTGGAAAAGGTGTCCAGGTCTGACAAGTATCTCTCCTTTTGTGGCAGGGAGGCCCAGGGTGACACAAAGACAGACAGAAATGGACCAGAGCTGCCTTGTTCCTTTGTTAATTCAATGACCATGAAAAGTAAACTTTCCTGACACAGTTTTGTGGTTCACTGCTTTTATTCCCCCTGTCCTCTCTGATCACAGAACAACTTTTAACTCTCCCTCAATAATTAGTCAGTATCCGACAGCTGAAATTTAAGTCTCTCTGAGAAGTGGTAATAAGATTCTAAAGAGTTTTGACTAAAACCATTAGCCAATACCACATTTTTAGAAGTCTTTTTTATTCTTCAAAATTCTTCCACTTTGACGAAATCAGAACCTGAGCAGCGTTATGAATATTTAATTCTCGATTCCTAATTTGTACAAAACAACTAAAAAAATCCAACCTAATAAGAAAAATAAACCATTTACTCTGCCAATTAACAATTTAATTCCTAAACATATCAGACTTCCAATGCTGAGAATCCACTGGTCTCAGGAATAATTCTAATCATCATAACTAAAAGTCCCCCAAAACCGATAGGTGATCAAGACAAAAACCATGATCTACCTTAGGGACTAGAATCTAACATTCTATTTATTCCATGGATAGAGGCTGTTTTCTCATGTAATCTATCAACCGTGATATAAAATATACTGATACAACACTGGTGAATTTCCAAATTGTTAACAAATCCAACTTTAGGGCAAATTTAGGAAGGAACCATTCTTCCTCCATTCTTTTTTCTCAAAAGTTCATCTCAGGAATCATTTTCCTTAAGCCAGGGCCCAGTGCCCTGGGACTCCTTGATGGTCCTTCATCTGGTTCTATAACTCCCTGCTCCAGACTCACTAATTCTCACTCCATATTGCTACTAAGTTTGAGCCCTTCCTCATTTCTCTTGAAAAATGCCCAAGAATCCTGCCACTCTCCAGGTGAAGTTCTTGGTGCACACTACTAATCTTAAGACACGAATCCCAGTTGAAGTTCTAGAAGAGAGTTGGAGAAAACCTGTTGTTTTCTGACTCATAGTCAATCTCCTATAGACAATACTCATAAATAAGTCCAGTCACAAGAAAGGGGCTGCCAATTTCTCCTATGTAGCAAATTGGGTCTGCCCATAAATATGTGCAGAGGAAATTGGATTGAAATTAGTAAACCTAGTATTTACCCTTATCTGAAATTTACTGGGAGGTCTTGCTGATGCTTCTTTTCTGTTATGCTTTATAAACAGAATTGCCTAAACTTATTTATACTTCTCCTTTTTCAGCTACAAGAGCCATTCACAACTGCATTCATTCTGCTTATGTGTCATATGTGTCATGATCAGTTGTGAAGTGTCACAAGAAATTCAATACCTGTAATAGTTTTTCTGGAGCCTGCTAAGTATTTGCTTTTCTTTTTATAAGGAGGTATTTCCTGGCCATAGCAACCATCTCACAGTCTTGTTACAGCTAGAATAACCTTCTCAGTGCCCTTGGGAATGTATTACATATGTGAAAGCTATCTACCATGGAAGAAAAAACATAGACATGGACATGCTGTGCTACTACATTGGATCCAGTAACCGTGAAGATTATTAGATCATTTATTCCAAAGGACTCCTTTTCAATTCAATCTTATGCCTAGAGGAGTAAGGCTGACAATTGACAAGAAGAAAGTAATGAATGATGGTAGGTCAAAAAGGGGCAGCAACTAATCTCCTTTGGCTGATTGTTGCTAGAGAAGAATAAAACCCAGGGTTGCCAACCCTTCCAGTTTTTCCAAAGAAACTGGCTATGCAAATTTTAGTTAAGAAAACACTGTATCTGTAAACATGAGTACGTGGGTAAAACGTAAAACCTAATTCACAACTTCTTAATACTCTATTTGGACCTAACTAGATACAATCAGATCGTTCTGTAGGCCACAGTTTGGGATCTTCGAATTAAATAAAACATTAGCTAGCAAGTCTCAGTCATCTCCAATCAGCATTGAAGGATGAGTGAAATTCAGTCTCTGACTTGCAGGGACTGATAAAGGTGGAAAGAAAAGCACCTAACGTGGGTTACATTAGGCAAAATATAGTAAACTGTCTTAGGAGAACCACAAAGACCATTTGGCTGGGAAACAGAGCAGAGTTCAGAACACATGTCTTATTCCCAAGGTTTCTCTGCAGCTTAGTTAGGCTTCTGAAAGGTCTAGAACTTGAACCCTGCCCTAGTAGAGAAACCTCCTCCAACAGATCCTCTTCCACTCAGGATTCAAGAGTAGATGCAGGATTCCTTAATCAGAACCAACTTTAGTCTGTGAGATGGCTTATGGGCACAGACTTGCAAGCACAAAGGTTGTGAGTGGATGACATATTTGCACAGAATAAAGGAAAAGGCCTCACCCTCTAGGTTGTTGCAAACCCCATGACAGATAGCACAGCTTGTCAGCAGACTTTATGAGAGACTTTATTCCCCCACCATGACCTCGGCTGAGCACCCTTTTCCAAGACACAAAATGCAGGGCACATTTACCAATTTGCTCAGCTTCTTACCAGCCTAAGTCTGCATCTCTGGATGTGCTTTTTTAATTTTTATTTTTTCCGAGGCTGATAAAATGTAGACTGTGTTGAAAATTATTTTCTTGCAGTCTTCCTACCTGCCGTGTGGATGGAAATCAGGAGCCCTTGGGATGTGGAACTATTTAAAAATAAATGTGGCATATGTAACCATAGCAAGCGATTATATCAATTCTAAATGGACTTTGCCCTAAGAAAAATAAAAAGCCAAGCTTTGGGGTTTTATTTCATTTACCAGAACCCAAGTGAATTGAGCATGATTGAAGTGCCTGTGCTGGCTGGGCTCCCCTATGTAATGCTGGCTTGTTGGACTAGTTTGAGTGGACCCAGCTGTAAAACTAAGAAGCCCCTCTGGACACAATCTCGTCCCAGATGCCAAAAATACCTCCTCTTTGAGGAGCTGGAGGAATAACTCTGCTCCAACAATAGGACATTCTTTCTTCTTGAAGGTTTTATTTTTTCAGGGAATAGGAATGGAGCAGGAGGTTATTCTCTGCCACAAGGCAATGCCCAGAGCAGGGACAAAGTCCTAACCTAGTTAGTTGACTGGGAATTTGATCCAGTGCCCCAAAGAGAACATTTTTCTGTGTTTCTCATTAGACACAGCACCCTTGTCCTGCATGTACACGCATGTGTGTACATGCATGCAAGTGTGTCAATGCGGCTGGATAGAGACAAGAATCACTAAGACTCTTGGAAGCTGACTTTGTTTTTATTTCCGAGGGCATCTCACTCTGAAACCTCAGTGCTACAATACTGCACCAAGGCATATTATAATAGCCTGGGTTATGCCGTGGGAGGTATGAATATTCTCTTCCTATGCATTGCTTTGTGGATTGTTGTGTAGCCATAACCTCTGGTGGAAATGTTACCCTGTCTCTATTTTTCTCTCAGGTTGTACTCAGTAGATCTCCTACACAACCTTGTAAAACAATGTCTCTCCGTTTTATTTTAGTTCACCTCTTAGTTTGAAAGTTTTGTTTCTTGATTCAATTTGAACAACTGTGAGAGTTCAGGTTGAAACAAAACAAAAAAGCATTATCTCTCCATCTGATGTTGACTTTCAAATTGGCTAGAGGGCTCCTGGGATTAGCAGATGTGTGTATCTTCTTGTAAGAATCATTTTTTTCCTTTCTTTTTTAATAGAAAATCTCTGGCTTAGACAAAGAGACCAAGAGAGTCTGCTGAAAAATCAGAACATCTCATGTGACTATTCCAGTGGAAAATAAAGAAAAGAAATATAAACCGTGTATAGCACCTCACTCCCTAGGTAGGAGCCACGAATTTATGAAGTTAGGAGTGGTAATTCAGCTCACTGGGAATATCAAATAATTAAATAGGTGCTGCAAAACCTGATTCTGAATGGATTTAAATTGTCACTAGGGAAATACAATCCTTTTTTGGGGAAGAAGGTGAAAGTATGCATGCCAAAGGCGAATAAGAGAGGGTTCAGGGCCTGAAGTTGCAGCACAGTGGTGGAACCCTCACCTAGCCTATGCAAGGTCCTGGGCTCCATCTCCAGTTCTATAACAAAAACAAAACAAGACAAACAAGCAAACAAACAAAAAACACTGAGACTTCAATTGAGTGCTGTACCTCTTTATAGCATTTATTTTTTTTTTCCTTTCTGTCATATTTGAACTATCTTTCTTACTCTTGAAATAAGGAAGAAGTGTTATAGCTTGTTACTTTGAAGTTGTGCAGAAAGTATGTTCCTAGCTGAAGAAAGCCTGTCGTTATTATTCTTAATTATTTTAGAAATGTCATCTCCAGTACCATCCACTCATTCATACCTATGAGGAGAAAATTGAATAACTACCCTTTTCCCAAGAACTGCAGTCTTTTTTTTTTTTTTTGCAGATGGCTATGAAACAATTCAATGATATGGGTAAGCTTTTGGGATGATCAGAGACTCGTTTTGTGTAATCAGGAAAAAAATATTATGGTGTACACAGGCAGACTATTTCCCATAGTTCAGTTAGTTTAGGTTAAGAAATGTTTTCTCTCAGGAAATGCCTTTAAACCAGGGCTACATTTTATTTAATGATGTGGAAAAATTCCACAAAATATCCTTATGAGAAATGTATTTAATTTTCTCTTTTTAAGCCAGTCAGCAAGTAAAGTGAGCTGCATATTGCTCGCATTACTAACACCGCCTGGCAGACCGTATTGAAATATGCCTGGTCATGCACATTCAGAGGTAATGTTAGTGGGGAGCACTTGGTACGGTTGCTTAGCACTTTCCAGAAACTGATTGACTTCAGCTGCTGAAAATTTCTGCCTAGATATTGACAGATGTTGAAGCCCACAGTAAACTCCCCTTGCGTTTTTTCTGTCCCTGAGTGCAAGGATAAACAGAAGTGTGTCTTGGTATCGCTAAAAAGGATCCTTGCCTTCTCTCAGCTTTAATGACTGCATTGAAGAACATGTTTGTACTTCCGCTCTAAAAGAGCAATCATCAAACACAGCATCATCAGGACAGGCAGGAGGAATAAAACGGCTCAGGTAACATGACCAAGCTCTAAGTGTACACCTTACCCAATCCTACGCTGGCTACTATCACAACTCAATTTATCTTTTTCAGGGTTTAATCACAAACAGGTTGCCCTCTGTGCTGCCCTGGGTCATTCAGTTTCTTTTTCTGCCCTTTGGTGGAGGCGGGCTTGCTTCACTCTGTGCTATCAGCATTAAAATGTAATAATAACATTCTCAAAATAAGTGAGATTCGCTTATGAAAACCACTGGGTTGACAGTGATAAAACAGTGTGCTAAATTATCTTTCCCCCTTCTATTTACAATTTGCAAACTCCAATTTTTACTCTAGGTAAAAAGTAAACTGTAAAGATAGGCTTTTTTTAAGCGAGGCACGTGAGAATGAAAATTCTTGGTGTAAATGCAACATATCTGACTTATTTAAGATTTCCACTCTCATTTGACCTTCGCTCTTGCTTCCAGCTCAAGGCTACTTGCTTGAACACTACAAAGAGAATGTGTGTTTTTCAGAAGTCAGATTTGCAGAGGAAGGTTTTTATGGGTAGGGCTGCTTAGGCATTTTAATTCTATTAAAATTGTCATAGGATAATGCTTTTTTATAGAAGCAACTTAGACAAAATTTAAATATGTACACGGATCCTCAAGTTCATATATGATCAGCAGATTAATAGAAAATTTATGTACTAACTAAGGGTATAAACACAATAAAATAGTAATTCTTAATTCTGGTAAGGACATTTGGCTAATTGTTGGGAGTTTCCAAAGTGCTGATAGCTTTTTAGGACAGGATGTCAGCTATCAGTTAAAATGAAGCATTTTTGTTATGTGGAAAGAGCTTCTGGCCTCCAAACTGTTGATTGCCGTAGGCCATGGATAATCTTTGGGATGTGTGATTGGTGCAACAGTCTCTTGAAGCCAAGTGTTTGGCCTTATCTTGATCCGATGAGAACAGAAAGGAACCAGAGTCTTGCAACACAGTATTTCATCTCTTTGACCTGGAGACAGATGTTATCTCATGCTCTGTAGAGGTTATTTTACGCACAGCTTTTGGATTCTTGGGAAATATGCTGACCTTCCTGCCAAGGACAAGAAGATTTTCCTAAGGAAAAATCTTGCAAGAAAAATAAATATTTCCCATGATGGTCAAATCTTGGTCCTCCCTCATCAACTCACTACTTTCATTAGCAGCCAATACCTGATAATTCCAAGTTGACCAGTATCTCCATAATACAATGACTAATGTGTATGTGATTTTACTGAGCAAGGGAAATAAATGTACCTCCTTTGTAGTAATCAACTAACACCTTATTGCTTTTTATTTTCCTACTATAATCCTTGATATAATACTTCATATTTAGCTATATTAGGGTGAAATATTTGTTTTTCATTTTGCTAATTTTCCTGGCTATTAATTTCATACAGTGGCCTCTTTTCCTCCTTCACACATATAAGTTAAAATATGGAGTTGCCCAGATTTCACTGAGGGTTTGAATAGCTCAATAAAGTCTCTAATAATTTTTCTCTATTGCAGAATAAAACAATGCTAGATTGTTCAATTTCATACCATGTATTGGGTCATCCATCTTACATTTTCTATTTGGAGTCCTAACCTAGAGTTGTTGCCTTAACTCTTATTATACTTGGCTGTTCTAAATCTTTTTTGAATAAAGTCACCTCAATTAATTACACTCTTAAAAATAAAAATCTTATTAAGTGCATTAATGTTGTTATATTACAGTGTGTTGTTTCACTCAACTTTCTTAATTACAGGCATAATATATAGTAATTGTAGGAAATTTGGAAAAAATAAAAAAATGCAAGTCATTTTTAAAAAGTAATGCTGGATTAGTTGTCCCTCACCCCATTTAGTTGTTCTTCCCCAGAAACAATTTAAACTGAATATCGATCCTATTTTTACTTCAGAATATATTAAAACTATGGCTGCATATTGATTCAATTAGTCTTTGAAACAAGTGTTTTAGAATTCAAGAGGCTCAGACTTTTTAAAATTTCTTGTGTCTCCTGAGAACAGAAGAACCTTCTAATTTCCCAAAATAATTCCTCTGGACTGATAGATCAGGGGACCCGATTCTCAAACCTTTATTCTAGGAAAAGCTCCCAATGGAGCCTGATGTTTAGGTAATAACGTAACATTGAGGCTGTATTGTGTGTCCTGACCAATACTATGGCCATTCACATTTGAGTCCTCCTGGGATCTCTCAATGAATACCATCTGGCTTTGGAGATTTGAAATACTTACATGTCTTATGTGCTACGTAATGACTTCCCAGAAGATTTTATTTTCCATCAATGTTGTACTAAAAGTGATTGCAAGGGAAACTTTTGTTTTACCTTAAACTTTTGTTCAAATTGCATCTTTTAACTTACTGATTTTGAATCATACTCTTTGTGAAATTTATTTATAGAAACAAGGTGTTTCATTCAGCTTCTAAACTAAAATATGTGGCTTATATAAAAGTTCTCAATAATCTATTTTGTATTCTTCTGTTGATCTGCCTTATTTAATATATGTATTTAATATATGAATTTAATATATGTATTTAATAATTCAATGATTATAATTATACCTAAGAAGAATTTTATTTCCTACATTATATTGTATTTTTAAAAATTTCTGTTTTCTTTCTAATCATTTCGCTGCTTCATCACACAGAAATTGTTCTTTCTTGCCCTTACAATTTATACTTACACTTGCCTTTATACTTTATACTTTTGAAAAGTAGTGACCTTCAATCTCTTTAACTCAGATATTTATACAACCTTAAGGCTGATTTTAGGCTACTGGGTTATGTTTATTCATTTTCTTTCTTCTTTTGTGAGAAAGGGTCCTCTTTTCTATGTTAAATTTGACTACTGGGCTCTTGTTTTGATGCCTAACTATATCAAGAATTAAAGAATTGTAGGCTCTCAGTATTGCAAAGCTTCTCTGAGATTCATCTAGTTCAGATCTTCTTAATTGTTTGTATTTTATTTCTAAGCAATGTGCCAAAATAGCAAAATCCTTAAAAACAGTGACTATTGCTTATTTTGTTTTTTTTTATATTTGTTGTGCTGGGATCTGGTGCATACTAGACCACTGAACTATTTCCCCAGCCCAAGATTATTGATGTTAACATAAATACCCCCAAATGCCCTAGCACAGTGCCTGACATTTATAATACACTTAATAAATATTAAATAAAATAATATGTTCCTAAAACTTAACCATAATTCAGAATGCTCACTTTTTCTCTTGGCTTTTTTTTTTTACTAGTTTATGTATCATCTATGGATAGTTTTAAAAATATTAAGTTTGCTAAAACAAAAATAAAAATATTTTATTTTAGAACAGGGAAGAAGTCACGAGGCTGCTGCATGTGGATAAAGAAATCATGGAGAATAAATCTTTTTATGGTTTTTTGGAGATCCTATATCCACCTCCAGCCCACAAGTAGTTTGTAGCCACCAGCTGAAAACCATCTGTCTGGCACCATCGCCCTCCTACCATTGTTCTCTCTCTATACCATGACTTCCTCCTTGGGGTCTGCACCCCTTGGCTAGGGTCATTACTTGGAGGGTGCACATCATCCTTTACGCTGTCCTTCTATCATCAACAACATTGACACCAATAGTAACTGCAACTACAATTTCTGGTATTTATCATCTGTTTGGTATGTACCAGGCAGTATTCTAATGATTTTAGCACCACTAAATCATTTAATTTCACAGCACTATTATTAGAAGATATTTTTCTTAGTAACATTTTACTGTTTAGGAGGCACCAAGAAGGTAAATAACTTTTTTAAAATCACCACAGGGTTGAGATTCAAACCTAAACATCCTTGATCTAAACTCTGTATCTTTAGTTTTTATGTTCGACTTCTTAGAATATTCTCAGATTGTGTCCTCTGAAATCCATTGCTTATAACGTCCAGCCATAGATTGTACTTGTATATCTACACGTTTAATACCCTTTCACAGGAAAGACCCTTAGATGTTCAGTGGGATTATCACATCCCCTTGAGTTGTCTCTTCTTATGGATTAGTATCCTCGTCTTTTTCTTTTTTCTGCCAGAGAATAGATTGCAGGAGATCAGGCCCTATGATTCTCCAAATTAACCCCTCCCTTTTGTAAATATCTTCATGGTAAACAAAACCTAATTTGGCAGAGGAACAGGATGGGTTCTAGAAGCCTTGTATTATGGTGATCATGCCTCTCCAAATGCCCTAGAATTAGATCACTTCATTTCTCTAGTGGTTTAGTTTGAGTTGGATATCTTCTAAAACTCCTATAAGTCTTACAAATATATTTCAGTTTGGCCCTGTCCGTAGTGTTGTGTATAATACCTCCAGTGTTAACTCTCTTAGCTGCTGTAAATGCCTCTCTAGATTTTGATCTGTCATCAACAAACTCAGTGTCTTAGTTACTTTTCGCTCATTGCTGAGACAAAATACCTGACGCCCAAAGTTAGGGAAGGAAAGGTTTATTCTTACAGTTTCTCGGGAGTTTCAGTCCATAAAGTGGGCTCCAAGACAGCATGGGATGACGGGGCTACAGTTCATGGCGGCTGCAAGCTGCAAGCCACAATCCGTGCTGGCGAGAGAGACAGGAAGCCGGGAAGCAAGCAAGAGGAAGACCCGCCTTCCCTTATACTGTATCTCAGCTCCACCCCTGGGTGGGTGTAGCAGTCACGTCATTAATCCTGGTGCTAGACAACAAACTGATCACAAGCATCAGACTCAGCCCCATCAGAAGTATGAGGACTTGGGGGTACATAGCATATCCTATACACTCAGTATCCTTATCAGGGCCTTTGTCATGGGCCCCTCAATCCTCGCTTCAGACCGCTTCAATCCTCTGATCCTCAGTGTCGCCTTCTGCGCTCCTCTTGTTGGCAAAGCACAGCCCAGCTCTCCTCTTGCAGCAATCTCAGAGACACTTGGGACACTAAATTCCCATTCACCTTGCCAACATGTCGACTTTGCTCTTCCCTGCTTCAAGGTAATAAAATCAAAACAAAACCCCCCCCAAAACTCCAAGACCTCCACAATCTCAAGATTTGGCAGAAAGGAAAATAAAAAGCAGTTCCTTCTCAAATGTAATAAGCATTCTAAATTCTTTAGTTCAGAAAAACCAGTCAGCGCTCCTATCTCTGATTAATTTTAATAATTGTCTAATGAGATTAGATTGTGTTTTGACATGTTGCAGACCTGTGAAAGAGATGAATTTGAAATAAACACAAAACTTACCACTATGAGTGGCCATGATGTCACCAGCATCACCACTAGACCAGGAGTGGTTATGAAAACTTTGACATATTATCACCTCCTTTTGCTTGTTTATTTTATTGAGCAATAATAAAAATGCTGGTTTACCATGAAGGTAAAATGATGAATTAATGTAAATGAACTTTAAAATGCATGCCACACCCAATAATATTGTATTAGATTTCCTCAATCTAGTCATTTCATTCAGCCATCAGGCCCTGTGAGATAACAAAGGATAGGGAGAAATTGCCAAGGATGGTGAGGAACATGTAGTTTTCTCTTGTACATGTCAGCAGGTTGTGTGAACAGAGGATCCTTGGGACTCAGCATCCCTGTTTTGTTATGGAGAACTTAGCCTCCAAGATTTCCAAAATTCTGTAAGGTGAAGATTAAAATTAAGAAAATTGCATCTACCATGAATGTGAGGAGGATTTAAGGACTGCATATCGGAACTGCCTTATCCACAGTAAAACCAGCATCTTCTGACAAGGAAGGGCTGCCCTGAGAAGCTAATAATTCTGGGCTAACATAATACTCTCTTTTCACCCTCCTCAGTGATTCTCAGCCTGTGCTCCCCAGACCAGCAGAATTAGCATCATCTGGAATCTTATTAAAAATTCTAATTACAAAGCTCCACCCAGATTCACTCAGTTAAGTATCTTATCTGTCCATCTGTTGTGCCAGGAACCCTTCAGGAGGGACCAGCGAACGGGGGTTTAACAAGACTGCCAACTGGTTCTGGTGTGCACTAAAGCTAGTTAGCAGTGGCTTGCATCAGGGAGAATTACAGTCATATGCTCTTCCCTAATTCCAGGACCCTATTCCAACAGCCTCATGTTTGGTGAAAATGTCATACTACACAGTTCCCAATCTAGCATCCATAAGTCATTATCTGAAGTTCCCTGAACCTGCCTCAAAGCTTCTGACCTCTCATACTTTGCCTTCTGCTTTTCTTTTATTTCCACTGCTTGCCTGGGGAACTCCTTTTCACTCTTTCAAGTCCTGTTCAAGAGTCACCTTTGTGAAAACTTTCCCAGCCACCCCCTTCTCACCCAGCTGCTTTGATAAGGTCACTTGCACCATCCAGACTGGCTCTCTTCTCTGGATTCTAGACCCACAATGCCAATGCCACCTGAATATCTTCATTTCAAGGAATTGGAGTAAACTTGAAATTCAACATGTCTCCTATAGGGTGAAACATCTTTTCTCACCCTTCCCAAGTCTTCCCTCAGGCTGTCATTTGCTTTATTTCCTCTATTTACTCTTTGAAATTATCACTGTCACTCACTCAGTGAGCACTGCTGAAAGCCTGGAAGACATGGTGGATGCCTTTGTTCTCTTTAATATTCAGCCCTCACCTACCGCACTTCTCTACATCTTGCCTTGTTCAGACTCTACAGGGACAGCAGGAATGGTTCCTTGCCTGACACTGATGGTTCCTTGCCTCTGCTTATAACTGACCTTGTTCATTCTAAATTGAGAGGTTATTTTAAATTGTAAAGTTGGTGGTAGCACTGCCCTCTGTGGTTCCCATTCTATACTCAAGAGAAGGCCCAAATTTACTTTTTTGGGTCTTGGTTACTCATTAAATCTTAACTTCTTTTTCCACAGTTCTGTTGTGAAAATGTTCAAATACAAAGAAAAATTGAAAGAATTTTACAGTGAGCACCCACACATACACCATCTATTTAGGTTACATAATTAACATTTTACTATATCTGCTTGATCACAAAATGTGCCAGTTAACCCTGATTGTCAATTTGACCAGATTAAAAGACACCTGGAGA